>VZTG01010227.1:0-12518 GCA_013397845.1 Melanocharis versteri
GTCTTTTCAAACCAAGACAACTACCATACCTTATTGTGGTACAAAGTATCAAACTGTTAGTTTAAATTTGTGAGAATTTCCCTGTTTCTTTCATAAGAAAGGCTTTGTTTTCCTCAGCATCAGTCCAGTACCACCTTGTTTCAGGAACTTTCTCAAAGACAGCCCCTTAGTCTGTAGTTATGGTTGATTGAGATAGGCTCTGACAGCCAACATAGCAATAGACAGACCATTCTTTAACATATTAACCCTTGTGACCTCATGTTTACCATCCAAAAAATGCAAGTAGGATCGTCAGCAACCTTTTTAACCATTCACTTCTCAATAACATTTGATTTTCCTTTTGCAATGTCAGTGCACTTGTGTTACAATTTTAAAGACATTTAGCCTTTCTGCAGAACAGATGTAGACATTAGGCACTTGCTTAGCCTTAATTGAAAACCTCTCTTTTTAGCCATCAGTGCTCCTAGCAACATTTGCAAGCTCGAGGTTGAAGATCTTGATTTAACAGAGTGTTAACCACCCCCACTACATCGTTTAAACTTTTGCTGTTTATCAGTAAATATAGTTGAAATTGTATGGAGGGGATGGGGGATGGCAGGAGAGAGCAGAAGGGAAAGAAGAGAGGAAGCAGGAAAGAAGAAGCTGAAAAAGATGCCCTATTCACTTCTGCAAGGAAGTCCTTATTTCCCTGAGTCATTTCAAAAAAGCTCAGACGGGATAATTCACATGACACAACACAAAATACAGAGAGAAGAAATCCCTGCCATTGAATTGGTTTCTAACTGGCATTACACTATCTGTTCATATCAACTGTATATATCTTCAGCATCTGTCTTTTTACTTTTTTCCCATTAAAAGCAAAGTCATGAAGTCCTCTGAAAGTTAACCCTAGTCTATTCTGGGCAAGAAGATTTAGATCAACATGTGTACAGGAATGTTTAAATTCAGTTTACAGTAATCCCCATGTGGTTAACTATACCATCTAAGTAATTCTAGCAATGTCCTAATTTGCAAATGTTGTAACAACCCTTCCCATTATAATTTTTAGCAACCAGTGGAGTACAAGTATGAATTGGTTTGTTGGTTTTCTCTCTTTTTTATTTTTCTTTTTTCCTGCTCTTTTCTTTCTCTACCTTCACGAGTTGCCTCCTGCCAGCACTTCAGGTGTACACACAGCTCTTTGTAAGCAGGGCAGGATGCCTTCCATCCAAGTATGTATCTTATTTCTTTATCACATAAATCAAATATACTGTGTGTCTGTTCCTTTGGACTGGGCAATAGAATAATATCACTATGAGGAGTTGTGGGAAAAGAACCTGATATTTGCTCAACAGAGCTTAAAATCCTCTGTTGCTGAAAAACACTGCTGTGTAAATTGTTGATGTAGCTGGGTTTTGGACTCTTAGAAACAAGTCTTTCCTAGAATTTTGAGTGTATGGATCAGCATACATTAATCTATTGCGAGCACAAAGCATGACAAAACTTTCACTAGCATTTGCTGCAGAGATGAGCAGATGAAATGTTTTAAGAAGTGAAGAATAAATCAAAACATGCTAAGCTACAGCTCGCGTGTCCAGCCCTCAAAAAAATCTCTAGAGACACTTGTCATTTCATCCTTTTTTTGAGAAGGGAGGTCTCGCTGACGTTTTTCCTGACTAAAGGTTTACTTTTGGATTTTCTTTTTAAAAACCAGAGGCTGAAATTGCTGACATGATTTCATGATTCAAAAGTACTTGGATTTTGAGAGAAATCACAAGTATCTCTTCTTTGGCAAGTAATTCATGGTAGCATCTTCAGCTGAAGACTTTAGGGATTTTTATGGTAAGCTTTTGACACATTTGAGAGTGTGTGGTGTACCTAGGCTGGCCTTATTCATGCTAACTGGTGATGGTCAGCAGGAGCTGATCTGTCTCTTGTCATCTGTTGTGTGGCTCTGCATTCACACATCTGCTGGTTTAAAACTAGATTGAATGGTGGGCATAACTCACTGACTTTTTTGTGACTGCAATGCAGACACATATTGTGTTTCTTTGCCTAAAAGAACAGAAGACAAATGGGGATTTGTGACAATCTGTATTAAGAGGTTTATTCACTGTATGTGTTAATGGTAACTGGAGAAAAATAGCATGCCAGAGTGTGGTGGCAGCTTAGGCTGTCAGTGTACATGTCTTGTCACACCTCTGACCAACACAGCTGTGCTGTCAGAACAGGATGGAGTTGGCCTTCATAAGGAAGCAGATGAAAGTAGAAGGAAGCAACCATCGGACATGGTGAAGGCTCTTGCCCAGTTGTGGCTGCAGTGTTGACAGCCCATGTCTCCCTATCTATGTTCTTCCCCTTTTTTGGAAGGTCTGTCACAACAGCCTATCATCCTCTGAACTGCCTGGGCATTTCCAACCACAATCCCAACAAGTGCTTGTGCAGTTTGTGAGTTTCATACAGTCTTTCCTGGAGAGGGGAAATCACAATGAATGCTCTAGTGAACAGAATGAAAGTGGGCTATGGTATTAAATTTAAGACTGTGACAGGATTAGATATAGTTCTGTAGCTTTGCCAGTCTCAGAAGACCCCAAATCTGCCATGACTAATTCACTGGTACGATTATTGCCATTTCTTTCCCTGCACTTTTTTTTTTTTTAAATAGGTTGGGTTGGATTTTTAAATGAAGAAAGTGAATTGGTGCAACCATGTGCTGAGTCAACTCCCCTTATAAGTTTATTTTGCAATTTAAGGCTCAAATGTATCAGTGTTTTATCTTTTAAGGTTTTATCACCACTGTTGCTCCCTCCATGTCATAGCCACGATTACCAGTGGAGACATCAACAGAAAGTGCAGCAGAGGAGGCAGGAGCACAAGGGTTGGCTTAGTCCTTGAGGGGAAATACCCTGAGCAAAGTGGTCCCTCAGGACACATTAAGTACTTCACAGAGGATCAATGGAAGGAGGAACATTGCAGTGCAGCTCTAAGTCTGTAAAAGCTGACTGCAGCTTGAGTAGTGCTTTTTGGAAAGCAGCAGGACAAGGAAGTAATGAGATGCACTGGCCTAACTTTTACGTAAAAGTACCATTGGAATAATAGTACTGTTGTCAATGGTTATTGACATTCAGTCAGAGCAGTAAATCACTCTCCATTCCAGATTTTAGATCCTGTAAGAAACAAATGGAAACATTCTTGCTGCCCTGCTGGCTTGTAGAAAATGCCGGGGCTCAATGTCAGCTGTATCTCATGGTGAAACTACTTCTGCTGTCCATGCCCAGGAGGCACAGAACTCCTTCAGGTGCTGGTCGAGAGCCCAAAGAGCTGCTGCAGCTCTGTGGAAAGGGTGTGTCCTGTGAGGGGGGCTAGACCTCTCAGACCGGGCAAGAGAGTGGCTATAACTTGCAGGGGAGGGATGAGTTTCTGACAGTCTCCCCATGAGGAGTCTGGAGGCAGGGGATGCTGCTGCTGCCAGAATAGGAAACAAGAGGTTTTGGTTGATACGATCTGATTTACAGCAGCCCAAAGGGCAGCAGCACAGGAGCTGCTGCTTGCAGTGGGTAGAAAGATGCTCTTTTGCCTCCCTTCACATTGGGAAAAGTGAGCTATGCTCTTCCCCTTTGCCAGTGGGAGCTGATGGGCCCCCGAGCCTCGAGGACACCAGATAGCAGAGAGGTACGGAGTATCCCATGATTTCTCCACAGAAGATGACAGTATGGCTTCCCAGCACTGAACAACAGGCATCTCATTGACCTCTAATTCCACTGACTATGCCTATGGGGAAATATGAGATGGATTTTTCCACATACTTGTGGAACTTCTATACTTGTGGAGGGAATTTTAACCCTTATGGAACGCTAGTGTTCTGCTGCAACCTCTTCAAATAAATAGCTACCTTTATTTCTTTCCTTTTTGTCCCTTGCTCTGGATTTTTTAAATCTTCTTTAATTTACTTCTGCTTTGTTGTGGCATAAATGTTAATCTTGATTTTCTGTTGTTCCTAGATTGCTTAACCCTGTCCATATGGCTAAATCTTTGGTGCTCTTACACTGGAGTCATACAGCGGCAAAGAATAGAAATTAAATTTGCTGATAAAGTCCAGAGAAGAAAGAAATACAAAGCAAGGCCACAGGAACCAGAGCTGCATAAAGGAAGGAGGCTCTTGGATGCTAAGCAAAAGTGCTTTCTTTTTTAAAAATTTACTAGCAAAGATGTACGGTTCACCCAAATTTGCTCATTTAATACCACATACAACCACAAATATTTTGCCCCAAAGAGATTACCTGAAAAACTGGTACTTTTGGACTTCAGTGGTGTTTGCCAAAATTGTAGTCCACGGTCTGACAGCTTTACACTTAATCTGTAACGGAGTCACTAGCCAGAGACTCAGCTGTTCTCATCAACTTTGAGGACAAGTTCAGGCCACTCTTTACCTGTGGGTTGTGAATTGGGAAGAAAGGTGTATGTTCACACCTACAGTGATGATTACTGGCTACCACAAGGACATTTGGATGCAACCTTTTGGCTATGGAAAAGAAAGCAAGTTGTCTGCCTGCATTATACAGAGAAAGAGTCAAACATCTAGGTATTCTAAGGAATAGGAGGTGTCCTTCATCTCTACAGCTGCTTCTGATATGACTTCATTAGAAGCCAACAGTGTAGACTTTGGATAGGGAAAAGTTTTTTCATTTCTCCTCTTAACTAGAGCTACCACATTGCAAATGGCTATAGAATCAAATATGCAGGAGTATGTGCCTGATTTTACCTTTCCTAACAGTTACAGAGAACAGCTGTTGCCCTATAAAGACACAGGCATTTTATCAGCCCCGCCTTTCTTTTTAACTGTGCTATATAATTGTTTTCTCCCCTTAATTTTTCCGTTCTATCATCACTGTTTGCTAATTGTTTTTATGTGAGATATTTTCATTGACTTGACATTTCTCACAACAGCTAGAACAAAAGTGATTTGTTAGAACTGTAGGAGGTATCATGAATTAATAGTTCAATTCTATATTGTGTTCTCATTAAGGGGGAAGACAAGTCATCTTTTTTATGAGTAAAATTTTTACCTTGAAATATTTCACAGCAAGCAAAGACAGCCCTGGACACCTACGGTGTCTCAATCAGTGGGTGACAGACAGTGCAATAGCATACACCCTGTCTTCAGTATGCTGCTGTCAGTCACCACTGACTGAGGCTATTCGTGGTCCATAATAATGCACAGTTGCTTTGAAGGAGAAATATCATCACTAGACAAATACTGTGCATTGCTAGTTATTTAATTGGTTGTAGATGTTTTTAAAGTTCTGGAAAATTCCTTTTTTTTAAAGAAGATATTATTCTTTCCAGTTTGTTAAAGTGATTTTATGGGTTGTTTGCGTAACCCTCTTTCATGCAAATCATCCTTCCTAAAAACTTCTCTGGAACTGTTAGAGGGAGAGAAGGTACCAGCACAGTGGCTTTCCATGTTATGCTATTTACTGTTAGCATTTGGAAACACATTGGGACATGGTAAATTTTAGAAAGATAAGAACAGGGATATGTTGTATATAATCACCCAGCTGAGACATAGGTTTTCATCAAAGTATTCATCAGTTTATTGGGCAAAGTTTAGGAATATAGATCAGCTGGGGCAATTGCTTCAGGACAGAGTGCCTGGAAATAAAAGGGCTATACCCATTGACCAGTCTTTCTTTTCATTACCTTAAAGTCAGAAAAATTATAGAGTTCATCAACCACACACTGCAAATGAAAACCTTGGTCAGAGTGCCCGGTGAGGAATTTGTATTTGATGTCAGAAGGAGTGGAATGGGGGGGTCTAAGTAATAAAGAAAGCGGTTATATCCCTGCTAGAAAGATAGCTCAGGACTAAAGGTTGTCATCTTTTGGGTTGAATTCTTATCCTTTTATAGTCCATGGCAATTTTGCCACTGTCATTTTTTATGATTTGGATTACACTATTAATATAGTTTGACCCATCTTCCATTAAAAAAAAAAAAAAAAAGAAAAAGCCTTACCCTCCTCTTTTTCATATACTCAGGCAATATGCCCACTTGCAAATAAAGTGGCTTTGGTAACTTTTATTTTTTGCCTTTGGGCTTGATTTCAAAATATTGTAATATATTTTGCTTTTGTGACTTTCACTAATTAAACCATCTAAAGCAGATGGAATTACAGAAATTACAGGGTTTAGAATACCGTCCTAATTGGTTTACGATCTATGTGACACTACAGTGCCATTCAGACTGTGTAATGTATAAGGACTGCACAAAAGAGAATCCTAGCCAATTAATTTTCTTAAACTCCATTATCTGCAATTTTTGCTTCCTTTTAATTCCTTTCTGTTAAGCTTTTTCCTGGTGTCCTTGTTGCTGTGGGAAGAGAGAAAGCATCCCACTGACATACTGGAGCTTTTTCCATTTGCTAAAACACCCAAACAGTTTTGTTTCCATCTGCAATGGAATAAAACAAGAGAATAATAGAATAAAAACAAGTGAACTTAAGAGAAATAGAAATGTAAAGTAGTCATTGTGCACTCTGATACATTTTTAAATGATGGGGATTTGAGAATGGATAGAAAAAGATTCCATTTTTTGAGAATGTAATCACGCAAAGTCGTAACAATACGGTGGTTCCCTTGCACAGGAGGAAAAAAGACCTTCTGTTTCTTTAAATTATCTCATTTTGCCATTTAGACATGATTTTTAAACTCACGATTCCCTTTTGTTGCCATGGTAACAGGTTTTGGCCCTCATGGTGACAGAAAAGTATCTCAGTTCTTGTTCTTCTTTGAACACATATGTTTCTATGTATAGCTGAACAGGCAGAGGGAAGGGAGGTGTGACAAGATCGCACCTTTTCGAGCAAGGTAACACCTTGTGCCAAACCAAGGCTGTGCTGAGGAAATAGCCTGTAGCAAGGACAGATTTCTCCCTCCTGATTCCTGTGTGGACTCATTCAGACTCCAGCTTTAATGATGCCAGAGAGGTTTGCTCCCCCTGCTCCCATCCCCCTGGCACCCCCTCTTTCCTAGGTGAAATTTTAGGGATTTTTTTATATATGAAGCAAGTATTTGAATGAAATCTGGTTTTGGGGGATTCCTATGGAGCTGGCTGCTAGCATCTTGCAGCATTGCAGGGGTCAAATAAGAGAAACAATTATCTGGTTTTAAAGCTTTAATAAGAAAAGCAAATCAAAACAGAAAAAGCAACAAAACCAGAAACTGAATAGAACAGAAAAGCAAGAAGAAAAAGAGGAAAAAAAGTGGACAAAAAGTAATGTTAAATAGCATGGAGCATGACTAATGGCACAAGCATGTTAAAATCATTGGGAAAATGTCCTTGGAAGACAAATGAATTTTCAGCAGAATAATTAACTTAATTAACAAATTTGCATGCATATTCATCAGGCTATTGAAGTCTTTCCAGCACAGCTTGATGAGCATTGGTGTAATAATTGTCTCATTTACATTCTGCAATCTACTACAATTTGGGGCATGCAAAAAAAGCCGACCTCTTCCTTTTGACTTTCTTTAGGACCCTGACCCTCTCAATAAACGCATGCAAACAACATGTAGTGTCCAATACTTAGCCCTGTGTTCCACGCTTGATAAAAAAACCTGCTCCCACTCTGCCACGCTCTCTTGCCTTTCACTTCCCTCTTCCTTTGCTTTATTTTTTTCCCTTTGGCCCAGGTTCTCTTTTTTGCCTCTGCTTGCTCTCCTGGGTAAATCTTGGCACCGGTTCTGACTTCAAATCTCCTGGGCTGCCAGACTGCATCATGTAAAAATTGCCATTTTCCTCTATCTCTGCAGGGCAATCTTTAAAGGCAGTAAGGTGTGACGCTCCAGACTGGCAGCTTGGCAAGAAAGAGTCCATGGATACCAACACACAGGAATCTGGAGGGTTCACTCTGACAGGCAGTCAATGCTGGGAACAAAAGAAACTAAAAAAAAATTTTTTTATGTATTGCAGGCATATGGTCACAAGACCAGCAGAAATATGTTTAATTACTGATATTGTCTGTTAAGCAGAAATAATGTATCAACAGCAGTACCTTAATTTTTTTTCTTCTCAGATTATAATGAAGTGAATTAAAAGAGGCCTCTAGAACATAGTTGGTTCATAGTGTTGCATTTCAGATCCATTTATATTTTTACCCCAATCATTTGCAAATAGAATCCAATCACTTGATTTCAGACTACCATGATTATTTTAGCATGATTTTCTTTTTAAATGTGAATGAATGTTTTTAAATGCAATTAGGCCATTTACTGACATTTTTGTTACCTTGTTTTAAATCAAACCCTTCAACCATGCAGGATAGAGTCCCAACAATGTTTACAACTAATATTAGGTATGCAAACTGTGCTATAACTGAGTTGACTTGTAAGACACCAGACTGAATGTTTTGTACCAAATGTACATTTGTACCAAATGTAGCTCTCGCTGTGTTACTTTTCAGGCTGCATAACAACACTGTACAAGCTGTTTTCCTTAGAAAATAAAATCATAGTAAAATTATGTTGCCTGACTTCTGGTTAAAAGGTTCACTGGTAAAAGAAATGCAGGACTTAAACCAGGATGGATATGGAAGGTAAAAACAGTGATCCAGGGTTGAGATATAGAATTCCTAAGCCTGTTAGCTTCTGTTTCCCTCTCCATCACTCCCGAGATGCCCATGTGTCTAGAACTATCCTCACACCCTGCACCACACTGAGCAAGGCAATACTGATTTCCAGCTTGTTTAAATATGATGAGGATCCAGAAACCTCCATATTCCATTATTTCTGTCCCTTCAGTAGCTTCAACCAGATAGTATGTTATGGATGTTTCCCATGAATATCAACAGAATTGGACCTTTCAGGAAATGTTGTGGCCATTTCCTTCTGAAATATTGCTGCTGCTGGGATTTATGCCGCAAACTGCAGCCCGACCTGAAGCAAGCAAATATAATTCCCTTCTCAGTCTGAGGAATTCAAACCTATCATTAGCCAAGCAGGCACTCTAATAAACTAATTGTAATGTGTTTTGGCAGGAGAGAAGAGCATTTCTGCACCTCTTCTTTTGGAGTGGTTCTGTAATTATACTTAAATACTGAAAGTATATCTATATAAAAGCAAATAAGTTGTTACGGTAAGACCTCTTTCAAGAATGTAAGCTGCACTGACTTGCTTGATGGAGGTGAATTTTTTCATCAAAGTATAACAAGAAAAAGTTAGAAAACCTTTAAAATTAAAGCTTCTCAGTTTGCTAGGATATTTACGGCCCATTCAAATCTGTAAAATAGATAACGCTTAACACCACAGAGACACTATCCAAAAGTTACGATTTGTTCTTGTTTAGCTTATAGAAAAGAGATTAATATATATTTTTTCTTTTTTAACCTTTGAACAGTGCAGCATGCCCTCACCAAACTTTGAGTTCTTTCTTTACAAGTATTGGATGAATTTCAAAGACTTTTGTATAATGCGATTTTCCTGGTTTCAGCCAGGATAGGGTTAATTTTTGCAGTAGCCAGGAGGGGGCATGGCTACGACCCTGAGGTTATTCTATAACAGGGCAGGACCAGGGTGGGGGGTTGGAGGAGGTGGAGGTGAGAGTGAGGTGTGGGAGGGGGGCAGAAGAGGGGGGCAGGTGGGAAGGCAGTCTCTTTCAGTGAGAAGGACTCCTTTTCCAATAATAAGTTGGAGAATACCATTCCTAAACTACAACAGACATTAATTAGTTTGCCAGTTCAAGTAGTTTAAAGCTGGGTCTTTTACAGACTTTAGCAACTGTGTCAGTTCAAAAGTACCAAACGGTCCTAGCAGCATAATAACTGTCATTTAAGACCTTTCATATAAAGCTAATTCAGATCTTAGGTTTAGGCCGTGTTTGAAGAACGTAGGCTGTAATTAAGCAATGTTATTAATATTTATTTTTTCCAGTTGTAGTTACTATTACAGGCTGGAATAGATGTGCCATGATCAACAGATTTTATAACTCTTAAATAGAGCCCATAAAATACAACTACTTCTGCCAAGAACCATATTTCCACCTGATTTTAATATGTTTGTAACAAGTTCCACTGATTTCAGTGGCTCTGAGGAAATTGCATATGTCAAGAGAGAGTTGCTTGTTCCATTTTTCGCTGCACTTGACAATTACACTATTACATGGAGATGGGCAATTTAAAGGCTCTTACAACAAGTCTGCTTTTGCATTCCCGCAAATTGAGTCAGTAGCACTAGAGAGAGCTGAGGAAGGAATCAGTCCTGTGGTCACAAGTGGAAAAATGAAATTTTTTCGTTGAAGGAATAGCCTCATTAGAATTACAGCAAGAAGATTCTGAAAGCATCGTATTGGGGCATGGTGGAGATATTCTTCTGTTGAGTGTTCTAAATTGAATTCTTATTTTGCTAAATTAATCACTTGTACCTGTGACACTGTGTAGTTTAAGATAAATGAAACCCTTCAAAATATTTTATTTTTTAGCAAATTTACATTCTTATATTAATTTGAAGTTTCAATGACTAAACTGAAATAAAAAGAGTGCTTCTCAAAATATACATTTTTTTTTTAAAAGCTGTTACTTTAAAATTGAAATCTCAATGAAAAAACAATGAAAACATTTTGCACTGAAGTTTTGAAGCAAGCCTTTAACTTCTCAGAAAAAAGCCCCAACTTTTGTCAGCTGATATTGTTGACAGGCTTCAACACGACTGTTAATAGGTTCTGTGGGGTTTTATGCCGGTTCTCAAGCTGCAATTTTGATGTATTTTCTATTCAGAGAAACAAAATTTCCTTTGAAACTGAGGCTGATAGATCTGTACAACATGAGAAAGTGAGGAAGCCTGGGAACTGGGTTGGAGCTCAGGATTTTTCTACTTCTTATCCCACCCACCGCAGTTCAAACCCAAGACTCTTCCACCCCTACAATCCATGAGTCAGTGTAGAGTGTTGGCCATTTCTCTCGTTCAGTGATATCTAAAGCCAGCTGGACAGTTTTCAGCTCTGCAACATTACTTCATCTACCTTATCCCTCAATAGCTTCCGCAGTTCATCACATGGGACTCCATACAACAGTTTTCCATTTTCAGTGTATCCCTACAATACAGCAGGAACCATCATTAAAGGGAATGTATTGCTTTTCATTTTCTGGCAGTTGATTATATGGTAGGGCCTCCTCGGCATATGACATATTCTCCTCCTCCTCTTCTGATGATAGATAGTCTGACACTTTTACCTTTTGGCCAGTTTATGATGACTTCCAAGATCCCTGGGCAATTGGAGTTTCCTGTTCAAGCTTGCTGTGTAATCAGTGTGATCCAGGTAGTCTATGTAGTGTCAGTGGCATGATGTGTGGAAAGGACTTTCTCTTTGAACATCCAGCCCAACACTGGCTGTTAGGGTGCCAGGAGGAGCTGTGCTACGGTGACAATCACTTCTGAAGCAGCTTGAAATCCTTCATAAGCCACCAGTATCTCCTTTTCAGCTGGATTTTTACAGGCTTCAGATCCTTTGTATTTCTGACTCCAGAACCCCAACGCTCATCCTCAAGTCTCTCTGGGTACCTTTTTGCCAGAGACTGCAGGAAGGACCATTCTCCTCATCTGTGGTGTAGAGGACATTTTTCACATTCTGTCTTGTCCTGACTGGCCCAAGGGCTGCTGCATGAACAATCTCTTGTTTAATTTGCTCAAAATCTTCTTGTTCTTTAGGACCCCACTTGAAATCATTCTTCTACGGGGTCACATGATGGAAAGAGTTTACAATCTGACTGTAATCTGGAATATGCATCCTTCAAAAATCCACAGTGCCAAGGAAAGCATATGTTTCCTTCTTGCTGGTTGGTGGGGACATAATTTCTCTTTTGTTGACCACATCCATGGGAATCTTGATGACGTCCATCTTGCCATTTTACTCCTAAAAACTGAATTTCCTGGGCAGGTGCCTTGACCTTACTTAGCTTTATGACAAAACTGGCCATCAGGAGGATTTTGATTATCTTCTCCCCTTTCTCAAAAACTTCCTCTGCTGTGTTGCCACACACAGTGATGTCATCAATGTATTGCAACTGTTCTGGAGCCTCACCCTTTTCCACTTCAGTCTGGATGAGTCCATACCAAATAGGGGACCTTGGACTCCAGTTCGTACTGAAGTTCCAGCAGGTCCTCCACAGCAGCACTCAGTGGTGGTGTGACTTTGTCCAGGCCATGATAGTCCACTGTCAGTCTCCACTCTCCACTGGACTTACACACTGGCCATATGGGGCTATTAAAGGGTGAGTGAGTCTTACTGACCACTCCCTGGTTCTCCAGTTCATGAATCATCTCATGGATGGGGGTCACAGAGTCCCGGCTTAACACGGCTCACCGGCTGTGTGTGGCTAGCTCGGTAGCCAGGAGCATGCGTTCTTCCCTGGCCGCTGCCGTGGGTGGCTGGATGCTGCTTCAATGGCTGGAGGGCGAGCGAGGACTCACACAGGGCCCGCTGCACCCACCGATGACAAAGGCGCCGGAGGAAGCAAAAGAGACGAGAGGGGCTCCTCAGGGTGGAAGG
>VZTG01010231.1:1801-18677 GCA_013397845.1 Melanocharis versteri
GCACCGACCCTCCGACCCCCTGCACTGCTGCCCACTGGTCTGACCCCCCCGACCCCCGTGCAATGACCCACTGACCCCCCCGCACTGACCACCACTGCACTGACCACCACTGCACTGCCCCACTGACCCCACTGACCCCTCCTGACCTGACCCCCTGCGCTCTCCTCTCTGCACTGACCCACTGACCCCCTCGGTACTGACCCCACACATCCCTTGCAGGCGTTGTCACATGTGTGCAGCAGCCAGGACATGCCAGGCCTGTCCCTGGGGTGGGGGTGCCTGCAGTGGGTGCTTGTCATGGGGCCCCCCTGGGGTCTCCCCCGGGGTCACTGGGTCACTCAGTCAGCACGGGGACACCCGCGAGTCCCCTAGAGCCTGTGGGAGGGTGTGGATGGGTGCTGGGGCTGGGGGCTGCTGGGCTTCCTCTGTGTGGCTCAGGGGAAGGAGAAGCCACCGAGGTACTGTAGGTGGCCTGTGGGGACAAGCTGTGGCGGGAGTGTGGTGGGAGGGGGCCCACAGGGTGGGCTGTGGTGGGAGGGGGCCGGTGCCGGGACCGCGGGCGCCGGGAGCTCCTGTGGGCGGTTGTGGCGGTGCCGGGAGGTGCTGGCTGCGGGTGCAGGTGTGGGCTGTGCCCTCGTGCGTGGCAGCGGGGTTGGTTTGGCTGTGGCACGGAGAGGTGCTAGAGCAGCGCGGTGCTGCTGCCCAGCACTGGGACCCACCAGCAGCTCCGCTGGAGGCCATGGAGCCTGGCCTGGCCTGGCTGGCTCCATCCCTCCATCCATCCCTCCATCTATCATCCATCCATCCCTCCCTCCACTCATCCATCCCTCCATCCATCCATCCATCATCCATCTATCCATCCATCCCTCCATCCATCCTCCATCCATCCATCCATCCGTCCGTCCGTCCGTCCGTCCGTGGGCGGGGGGCAGGATGCCCTGATGCCGGCACTGTTGCTGCTGGGAACAGTGGCCAGGTCAAGGAGGGGGTCACCACATCCCCTCGAGGGGCCTGGATCTGGCTCCAGCCCTGGAGCTGCAGAGCTTTGGCAGCGCCTGGAGCACAGGCCAAGGGCCGGGAGTGGCCGTGGCGAGGGGCAGAGTGAGACCTGGCCTGGGAGGGAAATAAAATGAGGAAATTAGTCACGACAGCTGGAAAATGAGAGAAATCAAAATCCTCCGACTCAGCATGGAAGTTATTTTAGCTGCCACGGCAGAGCCTGAGGCAGAGCTGGGGGGCCCTGGGGGGTCCCTGGGTCCCCACCACAGCCATGGACCCCTGGGGGGTCCCTGCTTGGGATTTAGAGATTTTAGTAATTTTATTATTTCCTCTTTCTGCTGCTGAGCCGGCGGCAGGGCCGGGGGGGCAGCGCTGTGCCGGCCCCCACGGAGCAGGAGGGACCCCAGTGACCGGGGCTGGTGACCCCCAGCCTTGGGCGGGCCTGGGCGCGTCCCTGGGGCCGGGACGGACCCGGCGGCTGGGGAGGGGCGCCCGGGGAGGGGCGCCCGGAGCAGGGTGGGTGCGCAGGGTGGGTGCGCAGGGTGGGGCGCCGGGGGCACGGTGGCGTGTGAGGTGCCCCAAGTGGGGTGTGCCGGCGGCTGGGGCGGGGGGGGGTGCCTGGGGGGTGCAGGGTCGGTTCAGGGAGGTCGGGTCATGTTTGGGGGCCGTGGGACAGGGAGCTCACGGGGGCGGCTGCTCCACTTCCCCGGCGGAAAACCCCCGGGGGCTGCCCCGGCCGGGAGCGCTGGCAGAGGGTTTTGCTTCCCTTTTCTGCTGAAGAGATGAGTCGCCTTTCCCGTGCCAGGGGGTGGCGATGGGAGGGGGGGACCTCTGTGTGTCACCCACAGCCCCTTACCCCCCCCGCCGTCTCCCCAGCACCCCAAACGTCACCCGAGTGCCACCGCAGCGAGGAGCGTGGCGGGCACCGCGGGGCTCGGCGTGCCGGGCTCTGGGCTGGGCACGGCGCAGCCCCCCCGCTCCCACCCCTCCCGTGCGGCTGGGAAGGGGCAGGTGCCCCCACGGGCTGTGTCCCCCGCGGGCTGTGCCCCTCGGCCCCACGAGGCCACTTCTACCCCGGCATCCCGGGGGCCCGAAGGGGTTAAAGGTGCCGCCGGCCGCGGATTTCCTGGGAGAACAGAGCTGGCCTTGTGCCGGCAGCAGAGCTGGCAGCTGGCAGTGGGGCACACCAGAGCCAAGGCACCCACCCAGTGTCCCCGGACTGGCCCATCCTGGCCCCCAGGGCAGCAGGACCCCCGGGAGCCCCAGCGTGGCTGCAGGGACACGGGTGATCTCCAGCCCCTGCCCGGCACCACAGGGATGCCGCCGGGCAGCCCCTGGCCCTGCCCCGGAGTGGGGTGCCGTTGGCAGCGCTCCTGCCTCCCCTCCTGTCCCCTGCTGGGGGACACAGGGGCCCAGGGGCTCAGGAGCCGGGGCACAAGTCCCTCCTCATCCTCCCTGGGAAGATGAGTGTGGGTCGGGGGCTTGGCTGGGGCTGTGGGGACCGGTTGGGACCGTGATGCGGTGGCTGTGGCTGCAAAGCTTGGTTGTGACAGAGCCGGAGCCCCCCTGGCACCCACATCCCCCTCCCTGGCACCCAGACAGACTGGGAGCTGCTGCCCTACACAAAGCCCCCTCCTCAGCGAGACATTTGCCCTGTGAGTGTGGGCCCTGCCTGCGGGTCCCCTCACCCTGCCACAGGCACCTTGTACCTGCTGCTGGCAGTTCCAGGGCTGGCGGGAGCCAAAACGCTCCTCTGTGAGCCCTCGGCTCCTGCCGTGGCCCCTACACGGGCACCGTGTGTGCCCACGTTTGCTGTGTGCTGGTGACAAACCTGGGGCCACTCTGGGATTCCACGCCCCCACGGGTGCTGGGTGATGGAGAAGTGACCTTTGGCTGCTGTCCCCTCCTCCTCGTCTTCCTCCTCCTTTCCCTCCTCCTCTCCGTTTCCCGGTGGTGATGCTCTCATGGGCGCGGGTGTTTCCTCTGCGCCAGGATGGGGATGGGGATGGGGATGGGGATGGCGATGGGGATGGTTCCTGCCAGGTGCCAGCTCATCCCGGGGTGCCCACGGCCAGTTTGGGGTGCAGGGTTTGGGCTCGGCACGACCAGTGTGTGTGCCATGTCCCACTGTGGGATGGTCACAGGGCCAGGCTGGTGCTCGGGGCTACTCCAGGTCCAGACTGAGTCAGATGGGCCAAACGGGGCCTTGGGGTGACAGGGGCAGCTGTGTCCCACTCCAGGGGCTGCCCTGGGGTACTCCCCCCGCTCTGGGAGCCCAGGGCAGGGAGATGGGGTGGCTGCAGGACAGAAGGGGCACAGGGGATGTGGATGGCAGTTACAGCCCCTGCGGAAGGGGCACGTCCCTCCCCTGTGCAGCCACCGAGGGACCTCGGTCTCCCATAGTCCTGATCCTAGTCCCATGACCCTGATCCTGTTCCTCCCACTGTCCTGCTCTCACTGCTCTGCTCCTTCTCCCTCTGCTCCTGTTCCCATCCCCCTGATCCGCTTCCTTCCCCCACTGTCCTGCTCCAGCTCCTCCTGATCCACTTCCTTCCCCCACTGTCCTGGTGTCCTTGATCTTGGTCCCTCTGTCTTGATTTTGGTCCCGTCTCCATCACTCTCCTCCTGCTCCCCTGCTCCTGCTGCCACCCTTCCGTCCCTTCTCCCACCGCCCCAGCCCCGCGCCCCTCTGAGCCCCGCAGCCCACGGGGTCCCACTGCCTGCGCTTGCCCCGGGCTGAGCAACTGCTGCAAACTGGTGTGAGGAAACCTCTGGGCTGTGTTTGCTCCCAAACTGGAGGCCAAAGGCCGGGACTGTGTTTGTGGCCCCCTGGGACCCTGCAAGCGGCTTCCTGCGGGGGTGGGGATGGGGCCTGTGCTGGCCCCGCTGCTCCCCGTTCACGCGCCAGGGATGCGGGGATCCCCTGCCTGTGGAAGCAGGTCCCCTTCTCCCAAGCTGAGGCACAGCGCTGCGGGGAGTTCCTGGCACCCCTGTGTGCCTGTCTCGGGGGTCACGGCACAGCCAGGCAGGGCGGGGGTCACGGCACAGGCTCGGCTGCAGGAAGCCGCGTGTCAGGGCAGGAAGAGGAAGAGCGACTTCCCCATCCGAGGGGGCAGGGACCGACAGGGGCTCGGGGCGGGGGGCTGGTCCCTTCCCCCTTCCCCCTTCTCCCTTGGTGAGCCCTGCACACCCAGGGGGCTCTGGGGAACGGGGACCCCCAGCCCAGGACTCTGGGACATTGCGGCTTCTCTGCCCCGGCACCTCTGCTCCCTGGCTGTCACTGGCACATGAGTGGGGCTCCCATCCTCCTGGTGTGATCCCATGGGTGGGCACCAGCTGCCCATGGCCGGACCCCCATGGGAAAGGGGCTGCTGGCCCCAGGGTGGGCACCCTCCCGCCCCAGCACCGTGGGGTGCCCCCGCCTCGGCCGGACAGGGCTTGGCAGCGCTGGCTCCGGCCAGCAGCAGGAAGGGGAGCAGGATGCAGCCCTTAATGGGAATTGCAGAAGGAACCTGAGGAAGGAAAACGCGCGCTGGGATTGGGGATAAACACAGCTGCTGGAGTGGACGTTGGCTCCAGGGGCCATGCCAGTGGCCGCACTCCAGCCACAGCGCCCGCCCGGCCTCTGCCCGCCGGGACCAGCACTGGCCCTGCTTGCTGGGGGCAGGATTGGTGCTGGGACAAATGGTGACAGCCCACGGGCTTCCACAGCCCAGATATGCCCCTGCTCCCTGCCCTGCTGCCCTCCGTCCCGTTCCGGGCTGGAGGCACAGCACGGCATGGCACAGCGTGGCACAGGATGCTACCATGGCCTGGCTGCCATGGACGCAGCACCCTGGGGACAATGCGGTCCCCGTGCACACTGGCCACGGTGGCACATGTGTTGTCCCTGGGTCATGGCAGGCAGATTCCCATTGCGGGGTCTCTGCTGGGGGGATGTGCCTGCCTGGGAAGCTCGTTCGGGCAGTGGGTTGGATGGTGAACCAAGGGGGGTGCAGCCTCTGGCCTCAGGGTGTCCGAGCGGGGGGATCACAGTGACCCAGCCCTGGAGTGTCCCTCCCTGAGCCTGTTCTCTTCCCACAGGCTGCTGAAGGGGACGCCAGGACCGCCGGGATGCAGAGCATCAAGTGCGTGGTGGTGGGTGACGGGGCGGTGGGCAAGACCTGCCTGCTCATCTGCTACACCACCAACGCCTTCCCCAAGGAGTACATCCCCACCGTGTTCGACAACTACAGCGCCCAGAACACGGTGGATGGCAGGACTATTAACTTAAACCTGTGGGACACGGCCGGCCAGGAGGAGTACGACCGTCTGCGGACGCTTTCCTACCCCCAGACCAACGTCTTCATCATCTGCTTCTCCATCGCCAGCCCGCCCTCCTACGAGAACGTCAAGCACAAGTGGTACCCTGAGGTGTGCCACCACTGCCCCAGCGTGCCCATCCTCCTCGTCGGCACCAAGAAGGATCTGAGGAACAACCCCGAGACCATGAAGCGGCTCAAGGAGCAGAACCAGGCACCCATCACCACCCAGCAGGGCATCAGCCTCTCCAAGCAGATCCGCGCCGTCAAGTACCTGGAGTGCTCGGCGCTCAACCAGGAAGGCATCAAGGATGTGTTCACCGAGGCCGTGAGGGCCGTGCTCAACCCCGTCCCGGCCAAGCCCAAGAAGCCCTGTGTGCTCTTGTGACGGGGCTGGCGAGAGACGATCCTGCCCAGGCCGCGGCCCCGCCGCCCCCCAAACACCTCCTGCCCCCACCCCCCCAGCGCCTCCCCGAGCCTCGGTGGGACCGGGGCCGCCAGCCCGAAGCCTCCAGCTTTAATAATACAGACCTTGTTTGCACTAACTGGCCGCCTGCCCCGGGGGCACCGGGGCTCCCCCGCCCCGCCCCGGCTGTCAGCGTTCGCTTTTGGTGACGCCTCTCCGGCCCCGGCACAGCAACGCTTCCTGAGAAGGGGATGCCCGGGGTGGGCAAACCCCACTCCAGCCCTGAGCACCCCACAGGGACCTGCCACCCCACCCCGAGTCCTCCATGGGGACCTGCCACCTCCACCCTCTACACCAGCTGGGGCGCAGGGGGTCCCCAGCCCCTCTGTGCCAGCCCTGGCACTCGCCCAGCCCGGAGCATCTCGCTGGCACTGCCCCGCCCTGCCCCGGGATGCCGGTGGCGGCGCCGGGGGCTTCGGGGGGTGTTTGGGGTGAGCCCCACACCAGGAACCTTCGGCCCTGCCGAGAGCAGAGCCGGTGTGGCCAGAGTAGAGAGTTCCTGCCCTGGCTGGTGCTGGAGCTCCACAGGCCAGCACGACTCGCCTGTAACCAGCTGCCCCCAGAGTTGCTTCTCCTTAAATAAAAACCTGCCTAGGCCCCCCGTGTCCTGTGCTCTCCCGCGCGCGCCCACCTTTCCTGGGCATGGGGACATTCCCTGGAGGGACATGGGTGTCACTGGCCCGAGCTGGGCTGGGACCCCTCACCGGGCCAGGGCCAAGCCGAGGGTGCTCACAGTGCCTGCCAGGGCTCTCTTCCAGGGGGAACTGCAGCCAGGGGAAGCTTGGGATGTCCCTGCCACGGCCAGCCCTGACCCCACCACCCCTATGCCCAGCTGAGCTCCTGCCTGGGGGCTTGGGGACATTGTAAGGGACAGGAATGGGGACAGTGCAGTAGGTGGCCATGGGGCCATTGCACTGTGTGGGAATGGGGACACTGGGGATGGGGACATTGCAGGAATTGGCACACGAGTGGGGTCCCCACCTGGGGAGCCCCCAGCCACCTCAGCCCCGTACTGCCTCTAGAGTGGCAGGTGGAGGGCAGAGCCCTGTGTCCCCATGCCCAGGGGTGTCCTGGGGGCCCCAGTGTCCTGTGGCTGGCGATGGCAGCAGCGAGGGACTGGTGGCATCCCCAGCCGCTCTCACCACCCCCTCACCACCCCCCCAGCACGTGCTGGCGGGCGGCCGGATCCGGACACGGGCCCCTTGTCCGGCCCGGGGCCTTCCTGCAGGAAGGGCAGAGACCCGGCGCCCGCCACAAGCCGCCTTTGTTCCCTGCTCCCACTTCCAGCCAGAGCCGGGGGCAGGCGTGGGCGGCGGGGCCGGGGGCTCCGGCCACGGCCCAGCCCCGGCCCTCCCACGGCCGCGCCTCGTGGAGCCTCCCGGGGCCACTGCAAAGCGTGGCCACTCCACACCCCCACCCTGGGAGCCCTCGGTGAGGGGACACGGCCTGGGGCCTGCACAGCCATGGGCTCGTGGGTCCCAGCTGCACCAAATCCTGCCCCCACCATGGGGCTCCAACAGCCCTGTCCTGGTCCCTGTGTGGGGATCCCCACGGCCATGTCCTAGTCCTGCTGTGGGGATCCCCATGGCCATGTCCTAGTCCTGCTGTGGGGATCCCCATGGCCATGTCCTGGTCCTGCTGTGGGGATCCCTACAGCCATGTCCTGGTCCTGCTGTGGGGATNCCCTGGTCCCGCTGTGGGGATCCCTACAGCCATGTCCTGGTCCTGCTGTGGGGATCCCTACAGCCATGTCCTGGTCCTGCTGTGGGGATCCCTACAGCCATGTCCTGGTCCTGCTGTGGGGATCCCTACAGCCATGTCCTGGTCCTGCTGTGGGGATCCCTACAGCCATGTCCTGGTCCTGCTGTGGGGATCCCTACAGCCATGTCCTGGTCCTGCTGTGGGGATCCCTACAGCCATGTCCTGGTCCTGCTGTGGGGATCCCTACAGCCATGTCCTGGTCCTGCTGTGGGGATCCCTACAGCCATGTCCTGGTCCTGCTGTGGGGATCCCTACAGCCATGTCCTGGTCCTGCTGTGGGGATCCCTACAGCCATGTCCTGGTCCCTCCATGGCAGATTCCCACAGCCATGTCCTGGCCCCACTGTGGGGATCCCCACAGCCATGTCCTGGTCCTGCTGTGGGGATCCCCACGGCCATGTCCTGGTCCCACTGTGGGGCTGGCGAGGTGCCACCCTGGTGGGGTTCGGTGGAGAAGTGGGTGCTGGGATGAGGAGGGGACCCCGTGATGCTGCCAGTAGGACACAGCCCTGCCCTGGCCCGGCACAGCGGGATGAGCTCATGGCTCTTCCCCTCCCAGCTGCTCCTGGGGCGGCTGCAGCGAGGGCAGGGCCCCACCACGGGCCGGGACGGGGGGAACAGAGCCCCCGGCAGCTCCCCTGCCCCTGCCCCTGCCCAGCCTCGGCAGTGCCAGCCGCAGCCCCAGCCCCAGCCCCCTTGGCTCCAGGCTCCATCCCCGGGGCTGTGCCGGCCCCTGGCCCCCCAGCATCCGCAAGATCCGCATGATCCACAGCCAGTCAGCAGCCCCCGGGGCTGGGTGGGGAGCGGGGCCGCCAGCTGCAGGGCGGGCTCAGTCCCACGCCTCCAGCCCGGCTCCTGGCTAGTTCCCAGCCTTGCTGAACCTTCCCAGGCTTCATCCGGCACCAAGGGGCCATGTCCCACATCCCAGAGCCCACACCCCAGCGATCCACATCCTGCAGGGATCTGCATCCTGAGCCCCAGCTCCAGGGATCCACACCCCACACCCCAGTGCATGTTCTGCACTCCACCTTCAACACCCAGGATCTGCATCCCACATTCCAGCCCTTGGGGTCCATGTCCTACACCTCAGGATCCACATTCCACGCTGGAGCAATCCACATCCTGTGCCCTAGGGATGCCCATCCCATGCCCCAGCACCCAGGGTCCACATCCTGCACCCCAGCCCAAATACCCAGGATCTGCATCCCACATCCCAAGCCCCAGTGCCAGGATCCCACCTCCTGGGATCCCCACCTCACACCCCAGAACCCAGGGGTCACATCCTGCACCCCAGCTCAAACACCCAGGATCCATATCCCACACTCCAGCCCCAGTGCCCGGGGTCCACGTCCTGCACCCCATTCCAGCCCCCACCTTGCCCAGGGTGCTGGGCTGGACCCGCTGGCTGTGCCAGGGCTGTTCCAGGGCCGTGCCAGGGCCATGCCGGGCTGTTCCACGGGTGGAAATGCTGTGGAGTTTGCTGAGAGCTCACAAAAATACTTAGTGCTTTATTTCCACCTCAAAGCCAAGGCGCTGCGGGGGCAGCGCGTCACACGCATGCAGGGACACGGATGGAGCCCAAGGATGGGGACACTGACGATGGACACGTGCGGCAGGACCTGCTCGAAGCCAGCCCGGCCCCGGCTCTGCCAGGGCCCCACAGCTCCTGCTGGAGGAGGCTCTGCCCAGCCCTGGGAACACAGGGATGAGCGCTGGGACATCCCAGGGGACTCTTGGTGGTGGCTGTGCTCAGGTGAAGGGCAGGGAGGTACCCCTGCTGGTCCTTCCCAGCCGAGCGTGGCGTGGGATGAGCCCTGGCAAGTGCAGAGCTCCCCAAAATCAAGACAGCTCCAGATGCCCCTTCCAGCAGCACTGCAGGAGGAGCTTGGGGACACTGTCAGCTCCCAGCTGCCACCCAGCCATGTCCCCTGTGCTCTGGCAGCCAGAGCTGCACACTGGGGGCAGTGCTGGACCCCAGCAGTTCCCAGCTCCAGCCCCATGGCACAGGGGAATCCATGGGGACACTGGGGCAAAGACCTCCAGCACCAGCATATTCACCCTTCCTCCCCAAACTGGGCTGGAACGAGCACAGCACCCCTGAGAGCAGCCTGTGCTGCTGGGGGGGCTTCTGGGAAAGGCAGGAGACGTGGATGCTCCCAGCACTTGCTCTGCCCCGTGTGCTCCCACCCTGCTCCGGGCAGTCCCTGCTCGGCCCAGCACCTTCCTGCTCCCCTCCCGGGAACTCAGGCATGGATGGGCCAGGACCCTGCCCCAGTCCCATGGGAGACCAGTGCCTGAAGCCAGCTCAAAAGACCACCAGCCCTTTTTGAGGACTTGCCCCAGGACCCCCAGCCTGCAGGAAGAACCGTGAGACTCTCCAGGCCAAGAAAGGACAGGGCAGGGCTGGATCCCTGTGCCTCGATACCGGGAGCAGCATCCTGCTCTGCCTGGAGCACCCTCCAAAGCAACTGGCAGCAGGTCCCTGTCCCTCCTCTGTCCTGCCCTCCTGGAGCTGGCAGGAGCCAGGGCAGGGGTCCCCGGGAGGAGCCCACAGCTCCCCTGGACCAGAGCTGCAGGCGCAGCCAGGGACAGACACTCCTGGGATCTCAGGATGATCCTCGCAGCAGCTCCACAGCAAACACCCCACACCAGCAGGACAGGGAAGGGGCTCTCTGCCTCCCCCAGGGAAGAGGAGCCCCCGGCACCAGGGCTGGCTAGAAGTGCTTGTCCTCCAGCAGCGAGCTCACCACCAGCTCCTTGTTGCCGAAGTCCCAGAAGGCAGTCATGTGGAAGGCCATGTTGGAGAGGACAACCAGGTACTCCAGGAAGGCGAAGACGGTGTACACTGGGGAAGGAAACAGCAGGTGAGGGGGACTCACAGCTGGATCTGTCCCGGGAGCTGGGGAGGTCTCTGGGCCCCCGGCTTGGGGCAGCAGAGCAGGGTCTGGGGGGACTGACCCCCACCAGGGAAGAAGCATGGCCAGGCACCTGGAGCTCCCCTGGGAGGGGATTTGGAAGGCAAGGCATCACATCAGGAGGACACTGGACATCAGGAAGAACTTTTGGACATCAGAAGGAATTTTTTCATAGAAGGGGTGGTCAGGCCTTGGCAGGGGCTGCCCAGGGAGGTTTGGAGTGCCCATCCCTGGAGGTGCCCAAGGAAGGCCTGGACGTGGCACTCAGTGCTCTGGGCTGGGGACAAGGTGGGCATCGGGCACAGCTGGGACTTGCTGATCCTGGGGATCTCTTCCAACCTTAATGATCCTGTGATTCAGTGATCCTGTGACCACCCAGCCCCTTCCCCACATGCACCCCCAGGCAGCCCCCTCACCTCCAGGGCCACAGTACCAGTTGTGGTGGAAGTAAACGCACACGGCGAACGCAAACGTGATGAAGGTGAAGAAGAAGAGCAGCTGCTTCCACTTGTACGACTTGCGCTCCTGGAAGAGGCCAAGGGCTGGGTGATGCTGGAGAAGCCATCCCCATCCCCATCTCCATCCCATCCCATCCCATCCCATCCCATCCCCATCCCCATCCCATTCCATCCCCATCCCATTCCATCCCCATCCCCATCCCCATCCCATCCCACCCCAGGGAAGCCCTGCCCTGGCCCCACACAGCCCTGGGGTCTCTGCACCCTGGCTCCTTGTGCAGAGCCCCCAGGCCATGCCCAGGGGTGGCTTTGGCAGGGCTGTGCCCGGGGCCACACGGGGCTCACACCTACAGTGGAGATACAGGGGAGTGAGGGAGCCACGGGGTCCCAGCAAACGTGGGGGCCCCAGGGCAGGAGCCCCCTGGTGCTGGAGTGCACAGGGGCCTCCCTGAGGATGGGCCAACGGCTCTACCAGAGGCAGATCCCACAGCCTGGGTGGCTGCAGGTGGCTCCGGGGCATGGGGAATTCGCTGGGTGCTGCACCCCCTCACCCACAACAGCACCACGGAGGAGGAAACCACATGAAGGGGCGGCAGCTGGGGCGGGTGCTGCGCTGGAGACCTCGCCCGAGGCGCCCTGGCACTGGAGGGGCCCCATCCTGCCCCCCAGCACCACCTCCAACGGGGCAGGAACAGAGCACGGGGATGCTGCCAGCTGCCCCACACCCCCAGCCCACTGCTTCTGTGCCCCAGAGCTCAGCCTCCACAAAGGGGACAACGCAGGGGCCAGGCCTGTCCCCCACGATGGGCTCCCCTGACCCACTGCCCAGCACCCCACAGCTGGGGGCTGTGGCTGCACTGACCCCCGGGAGCCACAGCAGGTACCGGCTCCAGTTCCCTTCCTCTATTTCTCTCATCACACTGAGGGTCATGGGTAAGGACCCTACAGCCCTGGGCACAGAGGAACACCAAATCATGTCTGCAGCCCAAGGAGGGTGCAGGGGAGCCATGGAGCAGGGAGGCTGCAAGGGGGAGTCAGCCCCACAGAAGGGGGCTGTGGATGCCACAGACAGCCCAGGCTGTTACAGGTGGGAGGGGAATTTCCCCCTCGTCTGACGGTTCACGTGAGACAAAAATTCCATTCTGAGGGAGTGATGATAATGAGGAAAATTTAAATTGCCCCATCACACTTTCCATTACCCCCGGAACGCGTGCCAGGGGCTCGGCCAGGGAGGAAAACCCAGAGAGGAAGGACGGATTCACCACGCGGGGACACGCGGGTGACGCCACCTCCAGCCCACGGGGCCGGCGCTGGTCCTTCCTGCTGGGACTGACAGGGTCCCTCTCGGCAGGAGCAGCTCAGCGAGCGCGGGGTGTGAGGAGCAGCGGCGGCACCGGGAGCGGCGGAGCCCCGAGCCGGGGCCGGGGCGCGGTGCCGAGTTTCACACCGGAAAAGCGGCTCGGAACAGCCGCGCTGTCACCGCGCTGTCACCGCACTCCCACGGCGAGCGGCTGCGCCGAGCCCCGGCACAGCCCCGCCGCACCCACACACCCTCCCGGGGCCCCCGGGGACCCGCCGGGGCTGCCAGGCGGCCGCGCCTCCCGGGAGCACCGAGGCAGAGAACAGTGCGGGTCGGAAGGCACCTTAAAGCTCATCCAGGTCCAACCCCCGGTCCTGCTGCAGGACCCTGAGCTGTCCCTGTAGGAGCGGCCACCCCGGGCTCACCACAGTGACCCTGCACCCCTGGGTGCCCTCTGGGCTTCCCGTCTCCCAGCCTGGGCCGAGGATTAACAATCACATGGATAATTAGGTGTTAATCCCTAATGCCAGGGCACGGCTGGCTCAGCCCAGTGCCAGGGGATCACAGGGCAGGGTCCCCACGGGGGTCCAGGAGGTGGCACATGGTGACACGCCACGATGCAGAGCAGAGCTGGCCTGGAAGGTGGCACCTCGGGGAAGGTTCCTGCAGGAGCTGGGGCAGGATGCCCAGGCACAGCAGGGGGACTGGGGTGCATGGGGACCACAGTGGGATGTGGGAGCAGGAGTGCTACCCCTGCCCTGCTGCAGGAGGAGGAGGGAAGGGCCAGCCCGGACTTTGGCCAGCAGGGTGGGAGCTCCAGGAGCTGCTGGATGGAGAGGAGCTGCCCATCCCCTCACTGGTGTGGGCTGGACCCACTGCCCTGCTCACAGCTCAGCCAGTGCCAGGCGTTGTCCCTGCTTCCCATGGCCCCAGCTTTGTGGGGATCCCCCACCTGGGGACATCTCAGGGAGCCAGAGGAGGGCACCAAGATTAGAGGGATGGAGCACCTCTGCTGTGAGGAAAGGCTGGGAGAATTGGGATTGCTCAGCTTGCACAGGACCAGGAGCCCCACAGGTCAGAGCCCTGGAGAGGAGCTGGCAGCTCCAAGCAGCCTGGCAGGAAGCCACCAGACTCCAGCTGCCTGTGAGGAAAAAGGGGGATAAGAAAATCCCAAGGACGGGGTGCTCCAAGCTGAGCTGCTGCCAGGCTCCCCTATGGCCTGGCTGGGGCTGCTGGGCTGGCACAGCTGTGGCTGCCAACTTCCTCCTGGCAACACAGACGGGGCACCCGCGGCCCCTGCAAGCCCCCCCACAGCCACTGTCACTGTGTCACACAGCCACTGTGTCACACAGCCACCCCAGCCCTCCGTGGCTGCACGCGTGTCTGGCCCAGAAAACCGCAGGGGAATTAATTATATTTAGTGCCCAGCTGGCGGGCCAGGAGCTGAGGCGCATTCCCCAGCACACGGAGGTGAGTCAGGAGCAGGAGGCCGGACAATGGGGGGAGGAGAGAGCGGCTGCAGCAGCCAGCCCGGGGCCACACTCTGGGATGCTGCTCCCAGCCCACGGAGGGCACTGGGGGTCTCCTTCCCCCACCCTGGGGGAGCCCCAAGCCCTGCAAATGCAGCTCCGAGGGCCGAGGGGAGGCTGCTGTGAGCCAGCAGCAAGGAGGAGCCTCCTGCTTCTTCCACTGCCTCCAGAGAGGAAGGACTGTGCCCACCTCCCAGGTCCTGATGGGGACAGGGATGACAGCGATCTTAAATGGCAGCAGCTCACTCTGCAGGGACCTCCCAAGCACTGGTTGTGCGCTGGAGCAATCATCCCTTTCTGGGGACAAGTGGCACCTGCAGGGCTGTGTGTCACAAACCAGTCCCAGCTCCCCTCGAGGGTTTCCGGGTCCGTGCAGAGAGCCCGCAGCCAAAGGGCCCCACACGGAGCTCAGCTATCTACAGAGGGCTTGCCTGAGCCGCGGCCAGCACTCCCCGGGGCGCTGCGCGGAACTGGGGTGAAACCACGCGTGGTCACCAAGGCGCTTGTGGTCCCTGCTGCTCACTCGGCTCTGCCGCGGCGGGGCCACAGCTCAGGCACCCTGCTCCAGCTCCGAGGGCTCAGCTGGGCCCGGGGGACAGAGGGGGCTGTGCCCCAGAGCCTCCTGTGCCTTTGCACTGGCTGCAGCCCGGGCTGGGCTCAGCCCCTGTGCCCTGCGGGTGCCGGGGGAGCGGGACGTTGTGAGATAGAGCCCAGGGGCTGGTGGCAGAGCAGGACCCAGCTCCCCTGGCCACAGCCTGGACTGGACTGGAAGTGACCTTAAAGCCCATCCAGCACCAGCCCTGCCATGGGCAGGGACACCTTCCACTGTCCCAGGCTGCTCCAAGCCCCAGTGTCCAACTTGGCCTTGGGCACTGCCAGGGATCCAGGGGCAGCCACAGCTTCTCTGGGCCCCCTGTGCCAGGGCCTGCCCACCCTCCCAGGGAACAATCCCTGCCCAATATCCCATCCATCCCTGCCCTCTGGCAGTGGGAAGCCATTCCCTGTGTCCTGTCCCTCCAGGCCTTGTCCCCAGTCCCTCTCCAGCTCTCCTGGAGCCCCTTTAGGCCCTGGAAGGGGCTCTGAGGTCTCTCTGGAGCCTTCTCTCCTCCAGGTGAGCACCCCCAGCTCTCTCAGCCTCACTCCAGAGCTCCAGCCCTCAGAGCAGCTCCGTGGCCTCCTCTGATGGGCCTGAGCCAGCCAGCCTGGTGGCCACCACATGCACACACTGGTGTCTGCTGGGGCCACCAGCCCTGAGCTGGGGGAGAAAAATGTGTTTGCAAACAAGAAGTGAAACTGCTCTGCCCCACTGCCTGGCTCTGAGCCTCAGGGCTGGGGGGAAGGAGGGTTTTAAGGGCGAGCAGCCAGCCAGGAACAGCAGAGCTGCCAGCCCAGGTGGGCACTGCCACACCACAGCCAAGCACCAAGTGCAGGGTGCAGTAATCAGCCACAGCTGGAGGCTCCCAGGCTCCATTTCCCTTTTCCACACAATCTCTCTCCTCTGCTTTGCCCCTTCCCCGCCTTTTCTCTCTCCTGCTTTCTCTTTCCTCCCCTCCTACAGAGCTTTATTTTCCTTTCTCTCACCGTTTGCCACCTCGTAACTGGAAACCGCCTGTACTTCCCCATTACAAACCAGTTCCTCCACACCTTCCTGCCCTCGCAGAACAGCAGTTGCAACAGGAGCCCTGCCGGCCGAGAAGCTTTTGCAAGACCAATTCCTGTCAATCATATGCTGCCAGACCTGGGGAGCTTCGCCCCCTGCAGCAGTGCTAACAGCGGTGCCAGCCGTGGGGCTGGGAAGGCACAGCCCCCCTGTTCCCTCCTCCCGACAGGTCCAGCTTTCCAGCTCCTCATGTGGAGTTTGTCCTGGAGATGGTCCCAGGGTTGGCCCTGGAGAACCTGAACACCCGTGGGGACCCTCTGCTGAGGAGCAGGGAAGGACAGAACACCACAGGACCGGAGCCACCCCTCACCTGTCCCCTCCTGCCATCACTGGCTCCAGGGCTGGGGGCAGCAAATCGGAACAAAGGCCCCCACAAGGGACACAAACAGAGCCAGAATCTGTCCCCAAGGTGCCGTGATGCACATGGGGGGATCAGCAGTGCCCTGGCCTAAAACAGCCTCATGAGCGTGGCTGGGCAGCTCACTGGCACTGCCCAAGGCCTTGGATGGGGCAAGGATGTGGCAGTGGCACTTCCCGTGTCCCGCTGTCCTGCCCTGCCGAGCCAAGCAAGCTGCAGGTGTCACAGGAGCTGTGCCAAGACCACCGCGGGCCACCAGCCATGAGCAGAGGGCTTGGAACTGGAGGAATCCAGGCAGAGAGTGGGACAAGCCCCAGGAGACCCTGCTTGGCCCGGAGGATCCGTGGGAATGATTCGTGGCAGGGGCCCAACGCGCATCACCGGACACGGGGACGCAGCAGCTGCAGAGTGACCAGAAGTCCCTTAGCCAAAGATGACGCCTGGTGGTGTGACAAGCACTGTGCCCTCTTCGCCCCGACACAGCCATTCTGGGAGCTGTGTCACCCCGCAGCGCCTTCCTCCTCCTCCCACCTCACCCGTCACCCCCACACCCTGGGCGACAGCTCCATCCTGCGGCCCTGCACGAAGCTGGCGGGGACACCGGAGCTGGCACAGGGACACTGCACCCCTGGTGGCCTCAGGTCAGGGCTGGCCCTGGAGGGCTCCGCTCTCCTGAGGGAAACCCCCAGCTTTGGGGGGACCACGCACCCCCGAGAGCAGCTCCCCTCCACCAGCAGGGCTGCTCCAGGGAGGAGGAAGCGGGTGGTGGCACTGTGCCAGGTTGTGGCATGTTCAGCCAAGGTGTCACCATGTCCCCTTCCCCCCCAGGGATGTGCAGATTCCTCCAGTCCTTGGGTAGAGTCACAGAACCAGTAAGGCTGGAAAATCCCTCTGAGACCACTGAGTCCAACCGCTCCCCAGCAGTGCCAAGGCCACCACTAACCCATGACCCCAAGTGTCACATCCACAGGGCTGTGAAATCCCTCCAGGGATGTGACTCCACCCCTGCCCTGGGCAGCTGTGCCAGGGCTGGACAGCCCTATCTAGGAAGGAATTTTCCCAATACCCAATGTGAATCTCCCCTGGCACAGCTTGAGCGTATTTCCTCCTGTCCTGTCCCTGTTCCCTGG
>VZTG01010308.1:0-76143 GCA_013397845.1 Melanocharis versteri
GACACTGCAGGTTGAAATCCTAAGTGATACTGCAGGTGAAAACCCTAGATGACGCTGCTGGTTGAAACCCTAAATGGCACTGCTGGTTGAAATCCTAAATGGCACTGCTGGTTGAAACCCTAAATGACACTGCAGGTTGAAACCCTAAATGACACTGCAGGTGAAAACCCTAAATGACACTGCGGGTGAAAACCCTAAATGACACTGCAGATGAAAACCCTAAATGACACTGCAGGTTGAAATCCTAGATGACACTGCAGGTTGAAATCCTAAATGACACTGCAGCTGAAAACTCTAAATGACACTGCAGCTGAAAACCCTAAATGACACCACAGGTTACAAGTTTTTGCTTTTGTGTCTTTACCATTTAAGATTTGTTATTTTAAAAGGGCGCAGAGCAGCCACGTTACCGGCCTCTGCTGGAACTTTGTCTCGGGGTTTATCAAAAATCATGAATTCAGCTTTTGTGCTCGGTGAACTCGTGTGGGGGAAGTGGAGGTGTTTGATGTCCTCTCTGCCTCGGAGCTGTTCCCTGGCTGAAGGGAAGCAGCACAGAGACCTTTCAGAGGGTGCTGTTCATCCGTGCCTTGTTTTCTGCTCTCCCATTAGTGGGCCAGTGAAAGATAAGTTCAGGCACTTGTCCTGCAGGTTTCCTGCTTGGAGGTGAAACACTTGATTCTTTTGCAGGCTGGCTGCAGGTTAAAGTGACCCAAACAAAGTGTTTGTGTGCTGCCAGGGAAGGCAGCGAGGGAGCAAATAGGCTCTGCTTCAGTGAGAAAGGAGATTTGAAAGATTCTTCTCTCAGATCACAAAAGCTGGGGCCGCTGAGTGCTGATAAAACAAATTTTTCTGATTCCAGTTTAAAAAATATTGGTGGATTGGCATTGTGGTGGTTTTACACCACTCTTAGAATCTCTGAAAACCAGGCTTTACCACCCGTGTCCCCATCTTCTTGCTGCCTTAAGAGTGTAGATATTTGGTAGAAACAGCAAGTGCAGACTTCATCTTCACTTCTGAGATTATTTGAAATTATTCAGCCCTTGAAGTGCTGGATTTTTCAAGAGGAAAAAGGAGGAATGCAGGTGGAGTTGCTGGTGTTGGGGCCCAGGTAAAATGGTGTCCCCAAGAATATTTTAATGTTTCCTGGGTAGAGCTGTGTTCATTCCCAGCTCGCTGTCTCGGTAATAATTTCCCTTCTCCTGGCTGCTCTCGGCTTGCCAGGACTTTGGGGCAGAAGTCAGTGATACCAGGGATCATCCTTTGCTCTCTTGGGGAGGAAAAAATGGAGATAACTCAGATAAAACAAGAAATCGAGTGTAAAACACACTCCTGAGAAAGGCCAGAGGGGCACGTGGTACATTAACTGTATTAATCTTTGCCTTCCCTTATTGAGGCAGTTTCATTTGCAGGGACAGAGGTGGGAGCTGTGTGTGGCTGGTTTGTTTTTTAAACCTCACTCCCAAACTCAGCCCGTCAGGGTGCAGGGAATGGTGTGGTCCAACATTATTGAGCTGCTGAGAAATTCCAGTGGAAGGGTTTTAATGGGAGGGTGATTAATCAGGGCTCAGGCCAGGCTTGCTGACAGAGCTGTGCTGCTTAATGGCTCTGAGATCTTATCAGGAGGCTCCTGAGCAGGGTTTGCCTGTCACTGCCTGTTAGGGATGTCCTAAATCCAGCAGGCTTGGGTTGGGCTGGGATGGGGATTCCAGGCATGTGCACTGACCCAAACCACTCTGGGGTTCCCGTGGATGTCTGGGGGTTTTTAATCAATAAATGAAGTGTGGCCTTAAAAGCTTCGTTGCCACTGGTATCACAGAATCCCAGACTGGTTTGGGTTGGGAGGGAGCTTAAATCCATCCAGTGCCACCTCTGCCATGGCAGGGACACCTTCCACTGTCCCAGGCTGCTCCAGCCTGGCCTGGGACACATCCAGGGATCCAGGGGCAGCCACAGCAAATCTGGGAATTCCATCCCAGCACCTCCCCACCCTCCCAGGGANTCCTCACTGTAATTCTTCATCACCATCATCCTCTGAAGTTTGTGTCTGAAGCCCCAGTTGTTCTGGGAACAAAAAATAAACGCTCAAATTCACTTGGAAATAAATCAAACCCCTATCCACAGCCTTTTTAAAATTTAGATATTCCGGTCCTTTGCTCTGTTGGTTGGAGTTCATTACTAAAATGTGGTTGCCTGCCCTTCCTGCTTCTCATTGATTCAGGAATTTTAAACTGATAGGGAATAATTTCATATAAGCTGTCAACTAATCCTGGATCCTGTTGCACAAACGAGATTTTCTTTTCTAAAAGCAATATGCACTACAGGATTGTGGACTTAGGGAAGGCTGGCAAATGCACAGAAAATTTCATCAGCCTGTTTCTGGTGGAGAAAAACTTTCTAATTCTGTGCTTGGAGAGGTCAAGGAAGATTTATTTGTATCTCCAGAGGAATTAAAATTCGAAATACATGAATTTGTGAAGCTTGAAGGGTTTGGGGGTGAGAGGGGTGGGTGTGTGAAGCAGTTTGCTGAAGCATTCTGCTTTAGTGATGTTGTTGAGTGATGGATGATTCAGTGTGAAATCTGGAGTTTGGGACCTTGGATGAGAATGGAGTCTGGTGGTGGGGTTTGTGTATCTTAAAAAAAAAAAAAAGATGTAAAATATAGTTTTAAAATTTATTTTATTCATATTTATAAACACAAATATGACTATGTAGTAATTATATAAATAGTGTTTCCATATAGAAGTAAATGCATATATAAATAAATAACATCCCTACCACAGTATCATAATATATGCAATATGATATATATATATATAGTTTTCACTCCACCACTTAAAAATTAAACAAAAAGGCATAAATATAATTTTTTCCCTGAGTGTGGAGCAGTTTAATAATAATTTAGTGGATATTTTCAGTGCTCGTGGTTGGGAGTTAAATGAAGTGTCCCATCCTTGCAAACGTCAAGGTTTTGGTTTATGTAAACAGTGATTTGTCTGATTTGTTTTGTCCTATGGAGTTGTTTGGATTCGCTGTTGCTTTGTTTTCCAAATGACTTCCAGCTGATTGCCAAGTGAGCTGTGGAGCTGCTGTAGTTTGAAACAGAAAATCCAGGGATTTTTCCATGAGGAATTTGAGTCTATTGAATATTAGTAGACGACACCCAGCATTTATAAGAGTTCTTACTGTTCAGTTATGACTCAACTCACAAGCTGTGTAGTGGAAACAAAGTTACTGAGTGAGCACAGGTTAAATTATTTTGGCCACATGAACTAAATGAGCCATGAAATAAATGGATTTGTCAGTGTCCCAACAGACAAAATGTTGTTATTGACACAAATTTCTGGTGTGTGTTCACCTCCAGCAGAGTTCCTGTCTGTTCATTGAAGGCTTTCCTTGGGTGCTGCTAATTGATAATTCCTGCTGAGCATCCCTTGGTGCTGCTGGATATTTGATTGTCTCTGACATTCAGTCACCACGGGCTGGACTTTGCTCTAGAGCAGATGTGGAGTTCTCATTGTCTGTGTTTATTGTGTATCAGATCCTGAGCTGGCTTGGGAGCAGGAACCAATGTTCTGGACCGTGAAGGTTCCCCATTAGTCAGGGCTGGGAGGTGTTTGTGGCAAGGAGGATGATGAGGGTTCACCTTTCCTCCTCAGCAGTTCCAATTACTCAACACTGAGCTGATCAACCCAGTGTTTTTCAAGAGAGTTCATAGTGAAGATGCACTGAAGATCTCATCTCCTTGTGGAGGATGTCAGCTCAGCACTGGATTGAAATATCCCAGAGTCCTGGAGTGGTTTGGGTTGGAAGGGACCTTAAAGCTCATCCTGTTCACCCCAGCCATGGGCAGGGACACCTTCCACTGTCCCAGGCTGCTCCAAACCCTGTCCAGCCTGGCCTTGGACACTGCCAGGGATCCAGGGGCAGCCACAGCTTCTCTGGGCACCCTGTGCCAGGGCCTCACCACCGTCCCAGGGCACAGTTCCTTCCCAAAATCCCATCTAAATCTGTCATCTTAAAGCCATTCCCCGTATCCTTCCCTCAACAGCCCCTTCTGTGAGGGAGTTGTGCAGAGCCAAAAGGTCCCCCTGAGCCTCCTTTTCTCCAGGCTGATCCCCCCCAGCTCTCTCAGCCGCTCCTCATCACCCTTGGGATGATTTTGTGGAGTTCCCAGCCCATTTTGTTCCCCCCCATGTTTGTCACCCTCAGCTGGTGCTCCCAGGTGGGTGTGGAGGTGGGAGCTGAGGAGCCCTGTCAGCTCCACGAGGGAATGGAGTGTTCTGTGCTGCTTGTGGAATTCCAGACTAAGCCCTGTGACAAATCAATTCATTTTGCCTTTCTCAGAAATGCAGCTTGGCTGCCTCCCCCACTGATCAGAGCAGCTCCAGCCAGTGGAACTCTGAGGTGACTCAGATATTCAACTGATCTTTGCCCTCTCCCTACCAGTGGGGCTTAGCAGGGCTGTGAAACATTCTCAACCCTCTAATTAGGGGCCTTTTAAGTTATTAAAGACTGATTCACCTCGCAGGCTTTGCAAAGACATGTTCTGTGCCTTTGCTGGAGTGCTCAGCAGCTGGGCCTTGGGGTTCTTCCCCTCCCCTGCATTTGGGGACAGTTCACATTACAGGACCCCTCTGCCCTCTGGGGTTTTGCTTCATCTGCTCATTCCTTTCCATGTTTGCCCAAAATTTAGGGAGCAACACATCCTGAAGTTTCCCAAATGCAGAGGCACAGGGCTGTGATCACAGAGCATCTCTGGGGCAAATCTGCTGAGCCAGCCTGTTCACTGGGCTGGCAGTTATATGGATAATTAGTAATTAATTTTGGCCAGATGATTCCCTCCATGTAGGAACAGTCTGAGTACCTGAGCAAGGAAGGGGATTTTTTTTTTTTCTTTAATACGAGCAAATGGTCAAAGGTTGGAGCAGTTCAGAGGCAGAAGTTTTTAAGGTGAGGTGATGTTTTGGTTGAAAAGCTGGAAGTGAATTTCTTTTTCCTGATTTTTTTTTTTGTGTCTTATGTAAGCACTGAAGCACATCAGCCCGAAGGCCCTGAAAGCTGTGTTTGTAACCTCGTGTTTTGTGTGCAGACTGCAGGGAAATCTTGCTGCCAACAATGACAGACCAGCTCAAGTATCACTTGGAGAGACAAGAAGATTTGGAGGCTTGCTGCCAGTTGCTGAGTAACATCCTGGAAGTGCTCTACAAGAAAGACGTGGTGAGTGCGGGGTGGCTCTGTGATGAGTAACACTTCACAGAAATGGTTTTAGTAAAGTGAATTAAGCAGGTAGCTCCTGAAGCCTTCAATTTTTTTTTTTTTATTATTTATATAACCTCCTAACCAGCTTTTTCTAACTCTCCAGTTTGCCAGTGATGATGTGTTGTGTGACATCTCACACATCACATCCAGGACAGCACTTCTTGTTTCTGAGGCACATCCAGTACAGCTTTTCTGCCTAGATAGTGAATAAATAAATATCCTTAGGAGTTAAACCTTCTCATTTATGGTGCCTGGCCTCTTCCAGGTGGAAAATCTTTTGTTTTGGTGTTTATTTTTTTTATTTTCTCACATGGGCACTTTGGGAAATGTGCATTTGAGTTGTATTGTTGCTGACATGGTTCCCAGACGTGCAGTATGTGTAATATCCCTTTTTTTTTGCATAATAGTCTCTTTTTTGCTTTCTCTTGGCCTCAACAAACATACAAATATTGGTGTTTTGCCAGAGAGCTGCAGTGATTTGATGCTCTCCTAAAATTTGGGCTGCTGCTCCTGCCTGAACCTTCAGTCCTGTGTAGAATCACACACTAATTCAGCTGGAAAGGACCTCAGGGGTCAGCTACTCACATCCTCTCTGGCATCTTACTTAATTACATTTTTTTGGGTTTTGCTCTGATTTAGTTTCTTTTGGAAGTAGCTCTGCGTGGCTGCGTCAGAGGGGGGGTTGTTTTACAGGAGGAATTTGGTTCTGGCAGCTTGGCTGCTTCCTGTCGCTCTTTGTTGGCCGCTTTTCTGTCCCTGGTAGGAACTCACCTGCAGCTCCACCTCTCCCAGGCTGATCCTGGCAGCAGGACCAGTTCCTGGCTGAGTTTGTGCTGGGGATGGGTCGTCCTTCAAATGTGCAGATCCATTTTTCATCCAGAAAGTAAAAGATGGGAGCAAAGCTCATCCGTTTCTTTCTCCTTGTTGTGCTTTTGGCTTCACTTTTTGCCCGTCATTCTTTGTGAGGCTTCTGGACTTGTCCTTAAAAGCTGCTTGGAATAAATATTTCATTTTTAGCTCTTTCAAAAGTAGTGGTAGATGGCTTCTAATAGTGACTGAAATTGGCAGTTCCTTCATGAAAGTTATGCTTTGCTTTTCTCTTCCTTTTAATTGAGCTGTTCAAGAGCAACCCCCCTGATCTGGTAATGCCTGAGGGGGTTTGATGTTGGAAAAATGACTTGGGGGAAGAAAATTAATGGGTAACTAAATGTCACAGGCTGTATTTCCAGGGATTTGGCTTTTCACTGACATTGTACCAGCACATTTTAATTTATCAGTAACATGTTTTAACAAAATAACACTTCATTAAAGTGCGAGAATCATTCCCTACTTTTGCTCAACAGCAAGTGATGTTTGATTTCATTTTCACCAGCCAGGTGGGTTGAAAGGCAGCACAAATGGTTCAGTTATTTGTGATTCCCACTGATTTATTCCTTGTCCTCAGGGCCCCACCCAACGCCATGTGCAGATCATCATGGAGAACCTGCTGAGGACGGTGAACAGAACCGTGATCTCCATGGGACGGGACTCAGAGCTCATTGTGAGTAAACCCAAACACCTCTCACACACCTTCCTGAACCTGCCTGTGATAGGATTGCACTCCCAGGTGCCTCAAAGCAATCAGAACCTCTTCTGGCTCTCTGTGTGCTCAGGAAGCTGGAAAGCACTGCCTGGTAATTTTGCTGTGGTTGACACAGGGGAAAAGCAAAAAAAAAAAAGCTTTATAAAGTATCTGTGAGCAGGTGATTAGCCAGGATTGATATCTGTGTGCACCAAGATGATGTAGTAGTGGTAATTAGCCAGCTGAGAAGTGTGGAAATGAGGGACTTGGCTGTTTGTTACTGCATTACAAGCATTTACTTGTCTTTTTGACTTAAACTGAGATAACCAAGGTAAGTGTTCAAATGATTGAAGAACAGAGCCCAGAATTATTATGTTTAGAGGAAGGATTGATGCAAATGACCCTGCTGACTTAACACTGCGATTTTAAAGCCTGAAACTTGAATTTTTCAACTGTGAATCAATTAATAGTGGTCTAAATAGTGAAAATTGTGAGGCCTGTTGATATCTGAGACGGGGATAGATCTGAGTGCGTTTTTGGGAGTCTCTCTGTGCATTTTTGGGCGTCTCTGTGCGTTTTTGGGAGTCTCGCTGTGTGTTTGCCTTTCCTTTGTGTTCTTCCTTAGCTGTCTGCATCTGGCAGCTGATCTCTGCAGGAAATTGGTCCAGGTGGGCCAGGTTTGTGCTGTCTGAGCACTTGTCCCTCAGTTCTGCATCGCTTTGGGTCGGTCTGGCTCAATGTGCTGATTCCTTTCTTACAAAGGGGATAATTGTTAGTCAGAGAGACGAGTCCATCAGCAACTTGGTTTTTCGATCTCCTCTTTCCTTCCTGATTTAAATTCTCCCTGTAATTGCACACAGTGAAATTTGACTTTTACAGGGCTCTGTGTCCTCAGCACACCCTCCTTGCCTCCTGCTGCCCATTTCCTTGGCATGTGGAGGTGCTCCAGTTGGCAAATCTGCTGCAATTTCATTTTGTCTTTAGTGCATCATCCGCTGGCGTAGTTTTGGTCTTCTGCTTATAGCACTTTAGGTTTTGTTGTGAGGAAGGGATAATGGATCTCCAGATCCATTGCTGGAGCAAGAAATCACAGAATCCCAGGATGGTTTGGGTTGGAAGGACCTTAAAGCTCATCCTGTTCCAGCCCTGCTGTGAGCAGGGACACCTTCCACTACCTCAGGGTGCTCCAAGCCCTGTCCAGCTCAGCTTTGGGCGCTTCCAGGGATGGAAATCCACAACCTCTGTGGGGAAATGGTTCCAAGCAGATCATTCCTACAGAATATTCCAGTGCTGGGATGCAGTAACAGTGCAAGGAAGTCGAAAGACTTGCATGTTATTTTAACTTCCTCAGTTTCAGGCTGAATGCGAGTTAATTATTGTTTTGATGAACATGATTCAGGTGATATTTAAAAATGTTAATTAAGCCTTTTGCAGTTAGCAGAGTAGGTTTGAAAACTTGTGTGTGTGTTTGAACTCAGAACAGTGGAATTAAGGATCTGCATTGTGCTCGTGAGCACAGCTTGGAATCCCTTTGTGCACAGCCTCTATAATCAGCTAATGAACACTGAGATTTCAGGGTGTTTTTAATGACTACTCACTCCTACCTTACAGTGCAGCCTATGCTGAAGAGATTCCCTTGTTAAATAACCAGCCACAACTCATTTTTGTGGTGTCAGCAAAGTAGGAGGAGTAAAATTAATAAGAATAATAATTAGGAAGCACAGCTTGACCTTTCTTGGATCAGATTTGGGTTGAAATGATGCAGTGAGGTATTTTTTTAGTTTTACCTGCAATAGAGAATGAACCATACAGGATGACTGGAAGGAAGGAATTTGAAATATTTCACAGAGTTCAAGTAACGATAACTTCTTTAAAAGAAGTGAAAGGACATACCCATTTTTTAATTCTTTAAATATAACTGTACTGGTGTCCTAAAGCTGGCATGTTTTCTCCTTGGAAAAACGCTTAGTGACACCATCTCCATCCAAAACCTGAGGGTGGGTAATGCAGTTTATGAGCAGTGGAGGAATGTCAAGGATTTAAGTGCTCAAGTGAAAAGTTTTCCTTACAGGATGTGCCTTTTCTGCAGCGTTGAACTGGAAGGATCCTCCAACAGTCCCCTTTGACTTTGCACATTTGGTTTTCTGTTTTTCCTCCTTAACTGTGAGTTCCTTGATAAAATCAAAAGCACGTTTTGTCCTGTGCCTTCAAAAGAGAATTACCTTGAAGTAAGAGACCAGTTGCAAGGAGAAGAACGTTTAAAATCTGATTTGACCATAATTTTGGTAGCAAAAGAATTTTTAATCCTCACTGGCTTAGACTGTTTTTCACTCCAGAAGTCTCACTGGTGATTTTTACTTGATCCATTTGCTTAGTAGAAGATTCTGTTATTGTTATTTATATTTATTTTATATAATGATTCTATTATTAGTGGAGGCAAGTCCAGGAGAAGCAGCCTGAGGGTGCTGAGCTGTGTCCTGCTGCTCCAAACTGCCTGCTTTAGGTTCATTTTGCTCCTGCCCCGAGCTGCTCCTGGCACAGTGAGAAGTCACCTGGAAAAAACCCACAAAACCTTTCTTACTGACGAACGCGTTGCCTGAAGAAAAAGTAAATTGAGCAAACTTCCGTTAGCCTTCGGAAGGGTGGTTTTAAAGCATCTCTTTCCTTGCCTGGTGGCTTTTGGGTTCCATGTGGGGCAGCATCTTGGCCTCCTCCAGTAAATCAGGATTGAGCAGCCTTGGTGGCAGCTCCAAAATGATCCATGGCTGCTCCTTCTCCTCGTGTCAGCAGCTTGGGATGTGCCTCGTTCCCAAAGCCAAGGAAACCGAGTTCTTTAATTTCTGAAAGGAAATCTCCTGGCCTAGGGGAAGATTGGGGTTGGAATGAGATGGTCTTTAAGGTCCCTTCCAACCCAAGCCATTCCGTGATCCTGTAATTTTCACTTCCAGGAGCGTCTCCTTAAGGAGAGTGGCTGTGGGAAACATCTGGGAGTGTGTGGGGAATGAAGCCAGGGCTGTGACCAGGGCAGAAGGGCTGCTTTGGGTATTGGGGTGTGTGAGTAGGAAGCAGTGGGCAGGACAGGACTCTGTGGTGTTGCTGATGAAAGGAATCCTCCCCACTTTGCTGTTTTCCTCCTCTGTGCTTTGGGACGAGGATGAGGGGAAACCAGAACAGAAACGGTGCTGGAGCCATCGGAAGGAGAAAATGGGTTTGTGGAATGTGAGGATCCTGGAAGGAGACTGAGGAGGGGAATCTCTGCGGGGTGCAGCTGGCACCTGACACAGGGAGAGTGACAAGGGTCACCTAGAGCACGGAGTGGCACTGATGGGGGAACTGTGGATCATCAGTCAATCAATCAACCAAAGACAGCAGTGAATTGTCCATCTCTCGGTGCTTCCAGGCTGTAGGCCTCTCCAGAAGGCTGTAAAATACAAGTGCAAGTCTGAAATCAGAGTTATTGATGATCACAGGAGGCTGCTGGGGCTGCAGTTACTCAGGAGTTGAATCTGGTTGTAAATTATCCTCCTGTGCCTTAGAATCTGTCCAGGTCAGGCTTCATGGATTCCAAAGCGCTGGGGAGAAAACCTCGTTTTCTTCACCAGACTTCTTCAGTGTAAAAATACTTTGCTTTATAGAGTCACTGTTTTCTTCTCTTTCGAAATCATTGGGAGTTACATATTGCAAGCTAATTTCACAGAAACTGAAGTGGTATTTGGATGGTGGCCATGATTTTATGCCATCACTAATAAAGAGCTTTTCTTTTGTGCTGTCAAACCATCCCTGTTGCATTTCCTACCAGCGTTTATGGGAACAAGCTGCATTCACCTAAACAAATGGACACATTTGTAGCACTCCAGTTATTTTAATGAACCCCAGATGGATTTTATGGAATATTGAAAATCTTCATGCAGTCCCTTCCATTCTCCCAGACAAAACGGTATCGGTGCAGTTGGATTTTTAGTGGCAGTTTGGTTCAATTCCAGCAGCAATATGTAATATGTGGTAGTACACAGGTCCTGGTATCATCTAACAGCTGACTTGGTAGGGAAGTTCACGAAAAATAACCCTATTTCATAGGAAAAAGTGATTTAACCTTTAAAACATCGAGAGGAATTAAAGGCATGGATGGTGGTTTTGCATTTTAGGCAAGAAAAAGCAAACACTTTGTACCCATGGATTTTCCAGTTTTAATCATAGGTTTTTTTTCAGTTTATCCTGGGTTTTTTTTTAAGTATTTTTACAGTGATTTTTTGTTAATCTTTAAGAAACCAAGTGCTACTCCCAGGAATAGTGTTTTCCTCTTAGTTCTAAACCAAAGAATGCAACCGTTGCTGTGTGGAAATTATAAGGACTCAGCAAAGAGCAAGGGATATAAAATCACTGCAGTATTTATTGGCTAAAAAGTATTTTGAAGCAGGAAATGGGAGAAGTGCAGCTAGAAAATCAGTGTATGAAGTGGAGGGGACTGCCAGTGAATCCAGCAAAGCCACACTGAAAATAAAAACGCATTTTCCTCGTTAGAACCTCCAAGATCTTCTACATGAGGGTGAAAGTAGCTCTGTCAGTCACATTGAACTAAAAGCTCTAAAGAATTAGATTTTTTTTTCTCTTGGTGTCTATCTAACCTGAGCCTGAGTGATTCTAAAGGCAATACAATTATGATACATTTTACACACTTGCAAAAACATTTTATTACAAAGTACATCGGAGGGTAGGAGAGAACACAAGATGTCGGTTGGAAGCAAGACTCTATGGTAATGTCAGCTTTCCCCAGGTTTAAAAAAATGTAAAAAATTAAAAATCTGCGACTTCTTAAGAAAATAGCCTGGACATGTACAGAACACGCCGTGAGAACTTTCCCTTTGAGCTCTTTGTTTCTCCAGTCGGAGTTTCCTCCCTCTTTTCCCGTGATTCCAGGAGCTCTGGATCAGTCAGGAACCACAGACAGGTGGGGTTTGTGGCAGGGTCCCTGCACACACAAAGCTACTGAGGGGTGGCACTGAGGATTTGGGAACTGATTGCCATGGAGAGATGCTTGGTTTAATCTCTTTAAAAAACCCCAAACACTAGGTCTGTTAGCATGGAGGAGTGCATTACTTACTAACATTATTTCAATAACGAGTGCTGCTGGGTTTTCCTTGTTCTGCCCATTTTTGAGATTTCTTTCTGCTTAATTAAAAAAAAAAAAAAGTATTTTTTTGTTTGGAAATATTAGGGTTTCTAAACCATGTCATGTGGGCTGTCCTGTAAACAGTTCCATATTTTAGTTGAAAACAATATAAAATACATGAAACACTGGCACTTCCTTCCTGGTGTGCAGGATCACCTTCCTGATCCTTCAACTCCCACCAAAGGATTTCAGGATTTGCTTCTGTGCGAGAGCTCGTAGCCCTCTTGAAGGTTTACTGCAAATATTGAGCTGGCCATAGGCATCTTCTGCATTCCCATTCCCATTTTAACTTGCTTTTCTTGCTCTTTGGGGGAAAAAAAATAAGTTATTTTCCTCCAGTTTCCTCTCAGGAATAAATTGGCTGCTGAGCTAAGAGGAGAAACAGTGTGAAAGAAAAACATTTTCCAAATTTTTAGTATGTGCAAATTAATGATCAGGGTCCTTGCTCCTAAAGGCCGAAGAATTTGTACCTTCCTGCTGCTGCAGGGGATGCAATTTCAAACCCAGTTTTTGTCACATGATACTCAAAATTATCTGAAATCCTTAGGGAAAAATCCCAAACCAAAACAAAAGCCAGAATTCCCGCTCCCTGGCCACTTCTAGCATGAGGAATTTTTCCACCAATGGTCATTTTAGATGCAAGTTTAATGACAGTAGCAAATACTTAAAGGAAAAAGTTGCAGTTTATAAGTCAGAGCAAAACTTTTAAGTGCCATTTAAAAGGAAAGAAACCAAACCAAACAAAATCAGGAAAAATCTGATTCATATCTCTCTCCTAAGTGTTTCAATTACTGAGTACAATTAACAGATCGAGATACAAATTATAATAAATTGGGAAACCCATCTGAGAAGCTTAATAAATAAATAAATAGCATTTCAAATTCCAGCTCCTTCCAAGCAGTGCTGCAGCCTCGACATCTCCGGGTGCCTTCTGCAGCAGTGGAGAGGTTTTCCAAAGACCGTTACCAAAAAATACGAACCCATGGCAAAGGCCAGCAATCCGGATTGGGCTGGGTCTGTTTTGGGGTCGGGTTTTGTTCCTGTGGGGTTGAGACCTTTCAGAGGTGACACTGAGGGGTTGTCCCATGGCCTGGACCCTGTGAGCTGGAGGTGCTTAAAGGCTGGGCCTGATTTTTGGGAGGTTTCTGGCCGCTGCCCCGCTGGGGCCGAGCAGCAGAGCGGTTCTTCTGGTGGTGAGGACACAGCTAAACCAGAAATGATGTTGACATGTGAGAGCTTGGTCGGAGTCTACATCGCATGAAGGCAGAGAATACACCACAGTCACGTCGCGGAGATCAGCGCGGCCTTGGGCCGCGGGAAAAATTGTGCTTTGTCCAGGAATTCTGTGCTGAAAACTGCACTCCCCGATCAACATGGAGCTGTAAAACTGAACGCTGCTGCAGACATAAGGCTTGCTCGTTATTTTCCCCCCTCGTTGCTGTCCAGAGACAACAACCCCGACCCCCAGAAGGCTTTCACCATTCCTGTGGGAGCAGGACGCCGGCCTGCGCTCGAACGGCTCGGAGCGCGACGCTTTCGGATCTGAGAGCGGGGGGAAAACAGTTTTGCTTCCCATCTTTGTCCAAATTTCCATTCAGGTTTTACATCCCACATTGGCAAACTGCAAGTAGAAGTGGGCGGGGGGCTCCCCGAGCCCGTGCTCCTGGCGCGGTGAGTCCGTAGGTACAAAGGCCTTTTTGGTACGCACGGTGAGAGCTGGGCGCTGCCCTCGGCCAGGACGCTCCTCATCCCACCAAGATCCCGTCAGAGATGGTGGAGAGAACTCCAGATATTTGTCAGAGAAGGCCTTGAACTCCACACGTGATGGACTTGGGTTAAAGGAACCAGAGTTTCCATCTTCCATGCTTTTTGGATTCAGTTTTGGATTTTTGCTTGGGAGTAGAGGAGTAGCTCTCCTGAGAATAAGGCAAAGGTGCAACCTGAGTTTCCTCAATGGGATGAAGTTTTCTCAAAACTGGCTGTAGTTTATCTTCTTGCTGTTTAAAATCCAATTCCACGCTAGAAATGGGAAGAAAAAAGTACTCATTAATTATGATGATAAGAAAAATGTAATTAACCCAACGTCTAAATGCGTAATTTATGGAAGTCAAATAAAAAATAGTTGTAGCACCAAAATGAAAAGGGGAAATTCAAAAAGGGACATATTACTGAAGAGAAATAGGAATGGGATTGTTCAGCTTTTCCCTGCTGTTTAGGGCAGCCTTGAGGATTACGGTGCAGGTGCTGGGAAGTGACTGAACACTAGAAATGCAACTTTTTTTTTGGTGTAGAAATGATTTTTGAGGTGTTCCAGGCTCAGTTCTCCCTTCTGGGAGATCAGGGTTGGCAGCCAGGCACCTGCATCCTCGTTCTTTGGGAGAAGCTGAGGGGTTGGCTGGAAACAAGGAGGCTGTCCCGGAAATTCTTTACCTGAGCTGCTCTTTGCCACTTTCACCGTGGAAAAGATTAATTTCACCACGTTCCTGTCATGTGTACAGACCCATATACATGTGTAGAATGAATAGATAAATTAAAAGGCAATTCCCTTTTATAGTGCAGCCTTGCCTTCAGAAAATAGAGTGAAGCTGTAAAATCTCTGCCTGAATTCCAAACACCGTCGGCTACAAAATCCTTTCAGCAATTAAGAACCATCATTGAGATGAAATCACAACCCTTATTTGAGCTTTGTGCTGCAGAGCATTTCAAGGCCACCTTATAAACCAAAGGAACCACAGCATAAAATTGAGCAAAAACCATGTCTGATGGTGGAAACTGAATTTTGGTCCCTCAGAAATACCCTGGAATTGGTGGTTTTGGTTGGGTTTGTGCAGCAGCCTCTGGCCACACCCTGCACTGAGGCTTTTCTTGTCTTCTGTAGAATATTTGGGGTTGGAAGGGCCCTTTGAAGGGCATCTGGTCCAGCCCCAGTGCAGTAGGGCCTCTGGATAGCACAGGATGAATTAAAAAGGGTGAAATTTTGGGAATTTAGACACTTGGGTTAATTTATTTCTTCCCTGCCCCCCTCCACTGCTGAGTTGTCTTGGGCTTTGCAATGACTGCTTTCATCATTACCTAAATATGAAATTATCATTCCTGGGCTTGAGGTCACTTTAAATTAGATATTAAATACATTTTCTGAGTTATTTCTGCCATTGCTTGTTTGGAGTGAACCACTAGGGAAGTGAGATCCGATTCCCCAGGTCTCATCCAGAAAGAGATTATTTTAAACTTCAGTTTAAGCCCTGTCTGGCTGAAGGAGCCCAGGATATGGCACAGAACACCTGAAGCCGTTTCAGAGGAAATCCTCCAAGCAGAATCACCAAGGTTGGAAAAGACCTCCAAGATTTCCAAGGGGAAATTTGGGTGGACTTAAATGTCACGCTTTTTGTAAACTGAATGACACAGAATGTCATCTAATACCGTCTGCTGATTTAGGTGGGGTTTATTTGCCTCTTAGGAATGAAAGATGCTGAGAGAAGGATAAGGAGAATTTTGTGCTTTGTTTTTTTAAGAGCTGATGGTTCTGGCTACGGGGACTCTGAGGAAGGCCCAGAAAGGGGTGCTGGAATGGTGTGAGGTCTTTCTACATCTGGCAGTGCCTAATTTGGTGTTTGGTTTAATGCTAAATCCATTCTTAGCAAAAGTTTCAGCATTTCAGTGATTTGGATAAACTTTCCAATAGCAGAGAAGAGAAATACACAAGGGAGGAATTAAAATATAGGGAGTATTTTACCCACTGCTATCTTTTTAATGAATAAAAAGCCATTCCAAATCAAAGATAATTTAAAAAATTTCAGCTCAGTGCTGGAAGTACAGAATGGTGAATTTTCAGGAGGCAGCTGTATTGATGCAGAAGCACATTCCAAGCCTACTGAATAATATCCCTCCTTTTAATGGAAAAACAATCTTGTCTTCACTGATAACACGTTCTGTGTGCAGTTCAGCTGGCAAGAAATGGTTGGTTAGAGAAGTTCAGCATGGATTTAGTGGTGAAATGTGGATATCAGCTCATTGGGAATGTCCCAGCACAGGAATTCTGTCAGTGAGACAGCGAAAATCTTGGAATGAGGGAAGTGCTTCTCTAAGAGCTCATTAAATCTCATTTAAAGTGCAGCATTTAGCATGTATTAAATCTGGTTTTTTTCTCAGTATAAAGTTTTTTTGGGGAAAAAGAAAAGACCTTTCGGCTCTGGCATTGCCAGAGTTCATTTTTACTCCTTTCAAACGTTCTTCTTGCAGGGAGGCTCTTAAGAGCTGCTGCAAATTGCTGTAAAGAAAGAAATTGTTATAAAACCCCCTTGCTGAACAGAGTAATTTTTTACATAATCAATTTCTATTAAAGATAGATCTCAAGAGAAAGAAAGCATCTTAGTTCTGGTCCGTCTGAGAAGCCCCATGTTATTGCCATTTGCTGCTGCAGCACAGATCAGCTTTCAGCTCCTCACATCCGAGGGAAATATTTTCCTTCTGAAGAGCCTAAAGAGGCTGAAGGAAAATAATTTGTGTTATTTCAGCATTGAGAACTGTAAATTTTGCAGAATAATTGATTGGTGTCTATCAACATCAATTTATCCAGCATTGGAGGTGTTTTAATGGAATTGCTCCATCAGGCAAATTATTTGATTGCCAGCTTAGGCTTTAATTTATCCCTGTTTGTGCTGCAGAAATAAGATAAAAACCTGATTTTTTTAAAATTTTTCACATGTCTTTCTATAGCTGACTTCTGTTTTACTCTTTTCAGTCATATGAAATACAGTTAATCATCATCAGAGATTCCCAGAATGGTTTGGGTTGGAAAGGACCTTCAGGATCACCCAGTTCCAACCTTGCACTATCCCAGTTGCTCCAAGCCTTGTCCAGCCTGGCCTTGGCCACTTCCAGGGATTAAATTCAGCAAATATTCCATATTTGTAGGACTTTTTGATATTTTTATTACCGAGCTGCCTTCCTGAGCTTGATTCTGTCACCTGTCCCAGCTCTGCCAATCCTGTTTTGCTCAGTGCTATTTCTGTCCCCTCAGCGTCTCCAGGTGTCCTCTCTCCAAATGACCTTTTCCTGAAATATCCTCCCTGCCACGTGCCTCTTTTCACTTTCAAACTTGGATTTTGTCCCTTAAGCCTGCCCACAATAACTCCATTAATTTAATTATCCAGGACTGTCCTGTTCTGCTGGCATTACACACGGAGATGGGAATTATTTGCCTCAGAAGCATTTTTTTTATAATATAATAATACTTTTCAATAGGCTGACAATTCTGAACAAGCCCTACAGAAACAAGAGACAAACCTAAATCTCATTTATTAGCACAAACCTTGGCCTGATAGACCTGGTCAGGACATCCTAAAGCTTCACTTCCCTGCAATACTGTTAAATTTGGAACACTGAGTCAGAGATTTTTCCATGTTTAATTCCCATCCCAAATTCTTCCTCCAAACAGAGGGGCTGTTTTTATCAACAATTACAAGCAGTAAAATTCTATCTGTGATAAACATTTCAGTGTTTTCTCCCCAGGATCACTGTAGACTTACCAGGTTTACAACCAAAGCTTCCCATTTTAGGGCAGTTGCCTGTGTATCAGTGATGTCCTTCCCAGGAACATTTGGCCAAAGAAAATCAAATAACAGCCCTTGGACGATTTTATTTTGACACCACCCTCACAGGGAGGATTTTTTCCCAGTATCCCATCTCTCCCTGCCCTCTGGCAGTGGGAAGCCATTCCCTGTGTCCTGTCACTCCACATCTTGTCCCAAGTCCCTCTCCAGCTCTCCTGGAGCCCCTTTAGGGCACCTGAGTGATTGGTGTGATGAATTTTCTGGGTTTGGCTTTCTGGTTTTAACGATATATGTTAATGAGTTTATTTTTAGTGTGCAGGCAGCAGTGAACCTTTTCTAATTTAGTTGCTGTGTGAGGGATTGAAAGCAGAATTTGAGGAGTGAGAACTATTGGGATTAAACATATGGACTGTGGGAGGGGATGGAGCAACAAGCTCTGAGATACGGATGGGTTTTCTTATTTTCTAGCACAGTCACACGTTGTTGTCATGAATCATTTTAAGGTTTGAGCTGCTCATGAGCTGTTGGTTGCTGCAGAGTTGCTGAATCAGAGAAATCTGGGTTCAGGATGGAGTTGCTGAGGGATTTATCAGAGAATCATGGAATCACAGAATGGGTTGGGTTGGGAGGGACCTTAAAGCTCATCCCATTCCAATCCCTTGAGCAGGGCCACCTTCCACTATCCCAGGCTGCTCCCAGCCCCAGTGTCCAACCTGGCCTTGGGCACTGCCAGGGATCCAGGGGCAGCCACAGCTTCTCTGGGAATTCCATCCCAGCCACTCCCCACCCTCCCAGGGAACAATTCCTGCCCAGTATCCCATCCATCCCTGCCCTCTGGCAGTTTGGAGCCATTCCCTGTGTCCTGTCACTCCAGACTCTCATAGTCTCTCTCCATCTGTGCTGTAGCTCCTTGAGGTACTGGAAGGGACAATGAAGTCACCCCAAAGTTTCTCCTCTCCAGGCTGAACAATCCCAACTCTCCCAACCTTTCCCCACAGCAGAGCTGCTCCATCCCTCTGCTCATCCTGCTGCCTGCTCTGGGCTCATTCCAGCAGCTCCATGTCCTTCCTTCCCCTGTCCTGTGACACCTCCAAGGCTGGAGCCTGCACAGGCAGCTTTTCCCTCTTTCTGCCTGCAGGGAAATCCTTTTTCCTTCCCCTCCAGCTGAGCCCCTCAGGTGACACCTGAATTTCCCTTTCCATCCCCAAATCCTGCAGGCACTCAGAGCAGCTGAACCCTGGGCATTGAGCAGGGGAGGTGAGGCAGGAATTAGAGAATTCCACGGTGTCTCCTCGTGGGTCACGTTAATTGGATGTCACAGCTTTAGTGCTTCACATCCTGGAAAACCGGGATCCAGATAAGCACTAATCACTTGAAAATGAGCTTAATGCACTTCCTAGCAATCTCTGCTAAATTTCCTATTTCAGCCCCGAAATCAGCCCAGCCTGGGATCCAAAGCACTGCCAGCATTCAGGAGCCTTTGAGATCCATTTTTTCCCAATAAGCATCTTACAGTCCAGAGATAAGATGAGAAAATGTAAATTAATTAATGTGGGTAGGAAATAAAAAGGTGATGAAAATTGCTATTCTCAGTATTTAACCACCTGACTTTCTTACACTGTTGCTATCCTAGGAATTGATGCCTTATGTTCACTTTTTATTGCCACATTTATTAATTTGAATAATTAAAATTTAAGTGTTTAACCTTTAAAAGTGAACTTCCATGTGGGCTCTGTGCTGCCTGGTTAACTTTTATCCCTGTATTTTAAGCTCTTCCACCTCTTGTACTGAATTCTGTTTTATAGGTTCTAATACAGATTTTCTGCTGGATAGTGAGAGTCCACCTTAAATTCATACAAAATAAAAACACAGCGGCATAAATCAAAATTTTAAAGGAGTCAAAAGTAGCCAAATTAATGGTTGAGACAACTTTGAGTGCCTTTTTTTTTTCCCCCACGGAACTCTAGTAGTGGAGTGTTGATTTGTTTTCCTTCCATATCAGAAATTGGGATTTCAGCTCCTGAAAGTTCCCTTCCAGAAGCTGAAGTTTCCTTGTAAAAGCTGTTGAAAATTCCTGACCTTTCTGCCTAAAGAGAAATCCAGCAGGAATTGCCTAAGATGCTCCTTCCCAGAAATAATTCATGCGAAAGGCCTGAGAATAACACACCAAAATATTCAAGAAAAGCCCTATTTTCTCCTGCAGATTCCTGCTCAAGGATTAACATTCACATGGGATGGGAAATGAAACAGAAAGGGCAGGTCCAGGAAAAAATAATTACAGAATAAAACAGGCTGGGAAGCTTTCAGTCCGCATGGATTTGGGGTTTTCACAATTGCTGCCGTTTCTGGATTTCAGTGCAATTCCTTCTTAACAGCAAGATTTTACTGCACTGTATTATCCCTTTCTGATTTAGACTTACATAGGTGTTGAGTTTTATTAATTCAGGGAAGTTCAGTTTCTGTTGTGTTGGTTGGAACATTAAGGCCAATCGCTGGGCCTGCGTTAGTGACTAAATCATTGCTTTCCCTCAGGAAAAAATGGGAATATTGGTAATTTTAACCCACCTGTAGATAATACATGCACTGTTCCTGCATGTGTCACAATTGGCCGTGTCCTGACCGGTCCGATAGGAAAGCCTGCAAAGACAAGAACATGAAATCAGTAAAAAAGTTGTTCATTTTACCAAGTTTTGGCCTTCCATGACCGTATTCATAATAATCAGAATTTCAGGATTATTTTTTTACCTTGAATATCGAATACAAAAATCCAGCCTGTAGGAAAACAGCATCAAAAATGGCATATTCACCTTAAATTAAGAAATTTATTTTTGGAGGTGGATTAACATTTTCTCCACTTTCACACTAAGCAAACTCTCAGCACCAAGCAATAAAACAAAACACGTAATCCATTTTATCAGAAGGAATGTACAGAATATAATCTTGCAAAGTGGAGTCGCTTTAGGAATTTTGTGCCTCTCAGTGAAGTCTGAAGATTTGTTGGAGGGATGTTTGTGTGTTGAAAGGAAGAAAATGGTTTTGAAATGACATTTCCTGTGCTCCCTTAGCCTGCAGCTGTGCTTTGTCACACTCTGGTTTGAAGTCTCTTGTAGCAGTGACTTTTCATTTACCTGTGATTGTCTCTGCCTTGGTCACTTATAATTAAAAAAGGGTTTTTGAGGTAGGCAGGTCCTTTTTTATACATAGAAATTTCATTAAAATAAATATATTTAATTAAAATAACAGTTGCCTGTGAACACGAATGCTCTGGCATGCAAACGAGTTTAAAATGAAAATTAAGTCAATATGCGTGTATTGGTACGTAGGTTTTTCTTTGTAAAATCACAATTTTAGACTCTTTTATTTTCAGTTTGAAATACAAACAAGTGCTGGCAAAGTTTCTTCATAGTTGTTTTTAGGAGAAGTGGGGAAATGATTTGTCCAGGGAACTTTGGAGATGTGGGAAATAGATGCAGTCAGGATTCCTTCAGGGAATCTGCACTCAAGCCCAGGCAGTTCAGCTGATTGACCTCCAATTATTCATTATTTGCCTAACCAGGGGTATTTGACAGAGCCCCTGCTCCTCTGCTGCCCCGACAGTGAACAGAAATGAAAAATCCAGCATTTGGGGAAAAAAAAAATTGGCTTAATTTTTACCTGACAAAATATCCAGCCTATGCGATAGCAAGTGTTAATGGGAAATGCTGCACCAGCTGTTTGATGTGCCTGTCCCCAGGATGAAAAATCAGCCTTTCTGAGGTGCTGCAGGCTGTTTGTGTAGCTCAGAAAATGATCAGCTGGGCCTGGGTCACTTTTCTTTAGGATTCTAAGGATTTTCAGTGGCTGGGGTGGTGTCACTGCTGAAGGCTGTGGGCGCAGCTCTTGGCACTGTGGTGGCACCAGCAGAAGTTCACAGGAGGGTGAATTCACTTATTTTAAGGCTTTTTTGCCTTCTGAAAGCAAAATGCAATGTGGAGCTCTTGCTGCTCTAGATGGTGGTTGTTGTTCGGCTTCAAAATTGCTTTTTAATCAGAGGAACGAGCTCAGATACCAACAGTGCTCATTTTTAACGTGACGCCAAAGCCAAATCACAGAACCGTGGGATGGTTTGGGTTGGAAGGGACCTTAAATCCCATCCAGTGCCACTCCTGCCATGGCAGGGACACCTCCCACTGTCCCGGGCTGCTCCAGCCTGGCCTTGGGCACTGCCAGGGATCCAGGGGCAGCCACAGCTTCTCTGGGCACCCTGTGCCAGGGCCTCGCCTCCCTCCCAGGGAACAATTCCTTCCCAATATCCCATCTCAATCTGGTGTCTTTTTCCCAACCTGGAAAATGAAATTCGGTATCAATTTAGGATAGGAGGTAACATAAAAGTGGATTTTTATTGAAGGCTTTCAGGGCAGTTATAGAAGGATGCACAGAAGTCCATCTTCACAGTGGTGAGGACATTTTTATAGGTTTTAGGAAATTAGCATAATTGATGAAAGTACTAATTTGAAGAACTGGTGTTGATGCAATTTTCTCTAGGTGAAATCCGTTTTCTTGAGTTAGGCACTAAGCTGTACTTTGTCCATGAAATGTATCTTGAAGAGTTGTTCCCAGCCTTGGTAGTTAGGAAGAACCAAGATAGGATAGAGGCCTTTTATTTCTCGGGGTTTGAAGTTCTGGAATTTGTTTTGGTTTTTTGTTTAGCGAAAAGTCACGGAAAATTATTGGGAAAATTAGCCAGCAATATAATAGGTTACAGAGCTCTAAATATACGTGCGAAGAATACAGAGAAAATATAAAGGGGAAAAAGGCAAAAATCAAAATGGCATCAAACCCACCCTCCTTCAGATGCGCAGAGGAATTTTTACAAAGCAAAACGTCCATTTTTGTGTGCTATTCCTTATGGGAAAAACCCCAGTCCTGGTTTATATTTCCTCTTATCCTCTCTAAGAGGAGAAGCAATTCCTGATTTTCATTCCCCTTCTCAAGTCCTTCCGAAGCCGACATTCAAATTGTCCCTACTATGAACCTGAGGCTTGTAAAATGTTTTTTTTTTTCTTTTTTTCAAGCTATTGATCAGCTCCTAAAATCTCTAACTAAAGATACAACATTTCAAGCCTCCAGATGAGTTGGTGAAGGCCTTTATTTACTGAGGACATAAAGAACAGTCAATAGCTGCCTTCAGAGGGCTGTGGCTCTGCTCTTTATAGGTAAAGCCATAAACTCTCTGTGCTGGTGCCAGCTTGGTTTGGTTTTTTTGTTTAAAGTTGTTTTCCAGTTGGGACATTTGCCTTCATCTTCGTAGCCCTGCAAACAGCTGGAACTGGGTGATCTTCAAGGTCCCTCCCAACCCAACCCATTCCATGATTTGATGGTCTTTAAATGCACAATAATTCCAGATTTCCATATACTTAAAAACATATTTGCTGGTGGAAGGCTGATTCATTAAGCTGATGAAAATGGTCCTTGGATAGAAGTATTTAAAAATGAGCTGATTTTTGGATGATGACTTTGAAATCCTGATCTCTCAACTGCCACGTTCAGCTCTGCTTGGTTTTAGCATCTTTGCAATCCTCTGTCTTCACTGGTTATAGTGATATATTCATTTTCTAGTTGGATTTAATTTGATTAAATTTTATTGAAGCAGATTGTCCTTACTGAGTATTTTTAGCTTTTCAGAGATGATTTTTACATATTTTCTATTATTTCCTTCGTTGAGTGATCCTGTGAGAATTCCCTGAAAGCCCCAAGAACACTCCATGGTGTCCCAGTGTTTGGTTTCCATCTGGCAGTTTCAGAGCTCTTTAGCCAGGACTGAATTATGTGAGTGTTAGAACAGCATAAATTCAATTATTTCTATAAAAATTAAACTCCTCATCAAAGAATTCTGTTGTTGATACCTCAGGGCTTTGGACTTTTACTTTCTTGTTTTTCACATAATTATCTACGCAAACACTTGCATGGAATTCATCTTCTTCACGCCAGCAAGGATTTCACTACTGGCACAGCATTTCCATGCAGATTTTAGGCAGTGAGGTTGATTTTCAGTGCAGACTTCCTGAAAAACAGCGTTTCCATCAGTTTGAACTCGCAGGAATGATTTGAGAGCAGGGTCTGGATACCAGGAGAAGGAGAGCAGAGTTCTGGGTGATGATGCTTTCCTTGTGCCGTGCAGTGTTGTGAGCAAGGTGCTTTTTTCCTTCCTCCTAAAAATAATTTGCAAAGTATTCCAGTGTAGGAGAGAGGCCAAAAACTTTGTCCTTCGTTAGTAAACAAGTTGTTATTTTTGGTAAAAATACATTCTTTCAAATGTCAAGTCTTCCACCAAGGAAAGTTTCCTGCAGAAAATCCGTCGCTGTTTTAGAGAAATGAAAGTTAGGTTTGGCTCGTTTAGATCCTGAGGATTATTCCTGGAGTTCCAGACTTCCTTGGATCTGGTGTGTTCTGATGTCCACTGAGGAGGAGCCATTGCTCCAAAACTTCATCCTTTGCACCTTCCATCCCGGATTTTCTGTTTCCATGTGGATGTGCAGAGCTTGGGCAGGTCACGGAATCTCAGAATTCCAGAATTCCAGGCTGGTTTGGGTTGGAAGGGACCTTAAATCCCATAAAATTCCATGGGCAGGGACACCTCCCACTATCCCAGGGTGCTCCAAGCCTGGCCTGGAAGGTCCTGGAGCAAGGACAGATGTGGGTGAGTTCAGTTTCTCTGTCCACGTCTCCCCTTGGAAAGGAGATCTCATCTCCACTTTTTCACACATTTTTCCATATTATTTTCAGGAGATTTTCATTTTCTGGCAGGTTTTTTTTTTTTTTTTTAGCATTCCGGGCACAACCTGAGCTTAACCTCAATTAACGCTCCCAAGTATTAAAATATTATAATGAAGAACAACCATTTTGCTGACATGGACTGGCAGGAACTAAGAATAGGCTGCAATTTTCGGAGCAGCCTAAGGGGATTACACCCTCTAAATCCCTGTGAAACACAGAATTTGTGCACCTGCTGCAGGCTTTTTTAAAAAAATGCCAACTTTAACGTCAAAATCTTTGCATTTGAATATTTTTTTGCTTGTATGAATTAGAGAGACCCCACTGAGCTGGGAGAGGGAGGCTTAGATCTGTGTGTGCTGAATTTTTAAAAAATGGGAATTTATTAAAAACAAAGAAAAAACTCTTAAAAAGTGATTTAGAAGGATGGATCTGGATGTCTTCCCTTCTCTGCTGGGATGCAGGGAATACTTGCTATTAATTGAGTCCCATAATGGCAGGATTTTCCAGAAGTGGCTGTGATGGGTGCAGATCAGGATGATCCTGATGCTCCTCACACTTTTGATGTGTTATCACCAGCAAGGAGGATGAACAGACTTCAAGAATATTTTTTTTTTGGTTGATGTTTGTTATTTAAATGTAATGAAACAAATGATCTTAGGCAGGCAGTAAACTTTGAAGTGCGTTTGAAGTGACAGTTCTGGCCCTGCTCAGAGGAAGTGCAGGCCCTGCTTCTCTTGAAGTCTTTGTATTAAGTGTTTGGGGTTTTTTTTTATTATTTCCTAGAGCTGCTAGTTAAACTTACTAATCCCAGAATCCCAGAGTTGTTTGGGTTGGAAAGGACCTTAAAACCCACCCAGTTCCACCCCCTGCCATGGGAACCCTTTCCATAGACCAGGTTGCTCCAAGCCCTGTCCAACCTGGCCTAATGTTACCCACCTTTGGAGAAAAATGCTTTAAAAATCAACAGTTTGACAAAGAACTTCTCAAAATCTTTGTTTCCCACTCTAAAGTATTACAGAGCTGTTAATTCCAATAACTGTGCTTCAAGAGAAAATGAGCATTATGATTATTATTATTATTACCATCATCATTTGCCTTTTGGCACAATAAAACGACTCCACTTTGTCACAAGAACTTTAGTTGTCCTTATGACTTGAATAAATCATTTTTCAACCACGTAAAACACAGAAAAATCTCTTGTATATCTTTTGCAGGTTAAAGTAAATCCTGCTTAGCCCTAGAGGTTTATTCTGCCCTAGGAAAGATTCACCACTCTAGTTCAATGGAATTCTCATACAAATACATTTGTATCAGCAAAAATCAGGTTTTTCATGGATGAAAACCTCTGGTTCCTTTAAGAACTTCAGATTCTGCTCCCAAACCAGGTCTGGGCAGGTCTAAACCACCTTGGGCCAGCCTTTGGCTCCTGTAGAAGTGTTCTGAAAAACCACTTTCAAAGTAGGAAAATTGTTTTAACCTTTGTGCTGCTGTATTTTCCTGAAGTTGATAATTACCAATTAGCAGTTTGCATTTGGAGGTGATAACAATCAGGATGGATGTTGTGCTTCGAGGAATTACCTCAAGGCTTTTCTGGATGCAAACATGGATTTGTTCCATGTGTTTCAGGGTCTGGTGTGCTCGGGGTATTTTTGGTTTTCCTCCCAACAATTTTTCTATTTTCCATGTTTTAATTGTCTGTTTTCCTCCTAACAATTTTTCTGTTTTCCATGTTTTAATTGTCTGTTTTCCCTGTTTCCCTTTGTTTTGTTTTCCCCTGGGAGCACTCAGAGATCACACAGCTCTAAGTGATCCCAGCTTTGTGCTCCTGAGTGGTTTTCTAACTAAGGATTAACTAAACCTTAATAAATACAGTTCTCTTCTCTCCAAAGCTCATCCCATTCCACCCCTGCCACGGACAGAGACAACTCCCACTATCCCAGGTTGCTCCAAACCCCATCCAACCTCACTTCCACATTGAACACTCTCCTCTCTCTTTTTATTTCAAGGCTGGTATTATTGATTTGGCTTCTGGAAAACTCCTTTGCAATGTACAGAAGCTCAGTGGTGAGATTTTTCAGGCTCTTTCCAAGACAGTGGTTTGTCTTTTGCTGCATCCTGACAGTTGGAAGCAGATGACTAATTTGCTTTTTGAGGTATTTGCACTGTGGGCGTACGGCACGACTCCCACGACAGCAATTCAAGTGCTTTCACCCTGTAAATACATTTTGTATTATACTCAGGTTAGTCAGGGAGTGTTGTTTTTTTTTAAATAAATAAGTATTTTAATAGGACTTGAGTTATTTAAAAAAAAAAAACCAGCGAGAACAAAGTGAATTAAAATATATTTCAAGTGAAATCACAAAATCTGGCAGGAATTAGGTGTGTACAAGGTCTAGCATCTCTCCTGAATATTTGTGCTTCTGTTGTCTCATCAGAAAAATCAGGAGGATAATTAAAATGTCAACTCCTGGTGTTAATGACAATTCGGGGAATTTGCCCTGGTGGAACAGCAGCTGCACTGCTGGTGTGTAATTCCAGGCCAGGCACTTCCAGCAGCTTCTCTGGGAGCACATTCCAGTTGTGAGGCTGAGATGAGCTCTATCCCTTCCCCCTCCATCCCAAATCTCTTTTTGAGATGTGGTTTCCCCCTGATGGATCGTTCAGGGCTGGATTTGGGGTCATTCCCTGGCTGCCCTGAGCCTCCTGAGCCCGCAGCTCATCAGCAGATCTGCTGCACCCACCCATCCTTTCCTGCAGCTTCAGATGTTCCTCTTCCCACTTCCCACTGCTCTTACACACCCAAATCCGTGGAATTCTAAATTTAATTCCTTGTGTGTGTAACTTTTGGGAGCAGCTGGGGTGATGTGTTAAATGGTGGGAATCCCTGTGCCCTCACAGCTCCTGCTGCTCCCACCCTGAGCTGAGGAGTTCCTACAACTAAAACACAATGCCTGGGATTCTGCTTGGCTTGGACTTCTAAATTGAGGCTGCTCCCAGGAATTGCTTCTATAAAGGAGGGAAGAGGGGAGAAATCAAAATCTGTGGTATTATTTCATCATTTTGCTGTGATTAAGATTTCAGTGCAAGCTCAAATACCCTTTGTGCATTATATCTCTAAGCCTGCACTGGCTTCAAATAATAACTGCAGCAGCCAGACTTGTTTAAAATTCCAAATGTTGTGCAGTAGCATAAAATTAAAAGAGGGAGGAGAACTGCTGGCCACTGATCCTGGTGTTTGTGTGGAGCCAGTGCTTGTTGTTCCAGGAAGGCCTGGACGTGGCACTCGGTGCTCTGGGCTGGGGACAAGGTGGGGATTGGGCACGGGTTGGAGTTGGTGGTCCTGGAGGTCTTTTCCCACCTAAATGATTCTGGGGTTCTGTACCTGCAAGAAGGATGGGAAAACGTATGGAGAAAAAACCAAAAACCAGCAGGAAGGATCATGGAAGGGCTGAACTCTGCCTGTTGCAGCCCGAGCAGGTGCCAGTACTTTGTGTTTTCTCATTTCCTTGGAAAATGGGAGTTTGAGGAGAATTCACAGATCAGGAGTTTGGCAGTTGCTTGAGTTTTGTCCACAGTTCCAGGTCCCGTCTCTGGATTTTTTTCTGAGTTTGTGTGGATGACAATGAAGTAAACAAATCTCTCATTTATCAAAGAAATGACCTAACTCATGCCAGGTTCAAACCATCCCAGAGGGTAAACTTAATGCCAAAATACCTCTGCTGGCCTCTGCAATCCTGCCTCTCATCCTGAGGAGCTACTACACCTCACACAGCTCCTGTGGCTTTAAACTGAAAAAAGGGGGATGGAGATGGGATATTGGGCAGGAATTGTTCCCTGGGAGGGTGGGGAGGCCCTGCCACAGGGTGCCCAGAGAAGCTGGGGCTGCCCCTGGATCCCTGGCAGTGCCCAAGGCCAGGCTGGAGCAGCCTGGGACAGTGGAAGGTGTCCCTGCCCATGCAGGAGGTGGAATGAGATGGTCTTGAAGGTCCTTTGCAACCCAAACCATCCTGGGATTCTGTGGTGCTGGAATTGAGGAGGAGAAATCCCAGTGTTCCCCCATATAGTTGTGTCTGTCCTCTTCTGGTTGGTTCATGCAGTGAGTAACGGGGTAGGAAACATCCCCCATCAGCATCCTCTGAGGAAAAGAGGTGCAAACACAGTTGGGAATGTTTGGAGGGATTTCCAGCCTCCCTTGGAATGGCAGTTTTCCTTCCTGGTTCACCTGGAGCACTGATCCCTCCATGACATGCAGAAAGCATCACAAAAAGCTCAGAATCATCCCAGTTTCACTTCAGTATTTTATAAACTGCTGCTTAACATGGAGAAAAAACCGTTCTGTGGCAGGGAATTACTCATCCATCTTCAAAATTCCTGTGTATTGGCAGACTCAGAAGGAAGCCTGTAAGAGCTGTGGAGCAGTGTGGACACCCCAGGTTTGTTCAGGTGGGAGTGAGAACAGTTCCACCAGAGACCCAGCAGTGACCCACAGGTGGGGTCAGGGAGGATGGACACAGCTCCTCACTTTGGTTTTCCTCAGGCCACAGATCCCAGCATGGTTTGGGTTGGGAGGGACCTTAAAGATCATCTCATTCCAAGCCCCAGGTACCTGAATCCAGCTCAGCTTTCCATCATCTCCCAGTTTTTCACCTTCAGTTCCCTGGATGTGCTGCACAGGAGCTTTTTTAAGACTGAACTGCCTGTCCCAAATCTGGAACCTGGGGTAGCTGGAGCCTTTGTGGTTTGAAAACAAAACACCCCCGTCTTCAGACAAGTCTTTTTCCTCTTTTTTTGCCGTTTTTCCTCAGTCAGGATAAGAGATAATTGTACCTTTGTGCAAGCACAGGGGCTCAGAAGGAGGTGTCAATTAGAAATCAGTTGTTTCATCTCCTGGTGAAGGAACAGCAGTGAGAAATTTAACACTGTAAAGCTCATTTTGGTCCCATTTTTACAGGCTCTTGGCTCTGCATTCTCATACTGCCTACAGCTAAACTGCAGTTATTAAAGGATTATTCTAATTGTGAAAACTGGTAATTCCTTACCTTCAATCATCCTTTAAAAAAAAAAAAAAGACTGATTTAGCAGGAAAACTCTCCTTGCAGGTGTATGATTTGGGCAGCTTGGTGACATTGGGAAGCTTCTGATTCATGGTAATTCCCATGGAAATATTTAGCAAGAACATTGTTTGCTTATGCTTTTTTTTAAAATCTTCCATTAATAGACTTCATCAGTGTTTCCAGATTTGAATTGTGGGAATTTGCTTTTATATTGGCCTTTGTGTCCCTGCAGCCAATCTGCTGGAAAAGTCCTGAACCTTAATTTCACTTTGAAGCCGCTGATCCCGGGTTGGAACGGGGAGGTGTGGTGGGGAATGACATTTCCTCTTGGATTTAAAGTCCAGTGAATAGCAACCAGATAGAAATCAAATTATTTTTCTCTGTATTTCAAATACATTTCCATTGAATTGTGCCTGTACAGTATATGCAGATAAAAAGCTGGACTATATTAGCAAAACAAGTTCCATTTTCTGAGACTCAGAATGTTCCTAGTGGCATTTTTTTGGAGAAAACAGAGGATTAATACCAAGTAACTTCACTAAAAAGATTGTTCCCTTTTTTTTTAATGTTTATTCCGCATTCTGGTTGTTGTTAAGTGTTCAGTTTTCCCTTTTTTTTCCTCATTTCCTTGCTGAAAACCTCCTACCACTCTATTCCTCACAAAGGATTGACAGAAAGTGGCTCTGACAGCAGGGTTATTGAAGAGCTCTCTATCTTCAATGTTATAGTACCCAGGTACTCTGAATTATTACACATTAATGTTCCAGGATGTCTGTGAACTGTGAGACTTTGCCCTTTTTATCCACTCTGACAGTCTGATCTGAAACTTGGATTATCAGCCCCAGAATAAATGTGTCCAACTCTAATGAAAAATCCTATCAAAAATATAAATCTCATCCTGGTTTGAAGGCTTGTGAAATACTGAGATACTCCTGGTACCTGCCCTTGGAGATCCAACTCCAGATGGGTTTTAGGGAGCTAATACAGGAAAAAAAATGGAATGTGAGGTTTAAAAAATGGAATTTGAGGTTAAAAATGAAATGCGAGGTTAAAAAACGGAATTTGAGGTTAAAAATGAAATGCGAGGTTAAAAAACGGAATTTGAGGTTAAAAATGAAATGCGAGGTTAAAAAATGGAATTTGAGGTTAAACTTTGGGTGATGCTGGATTTTTTTGGCCTTAAATGATACTGGATATTTCAATGATCAGCCTTGTATCATCAGCTTTCATTGGTTGGCTGGTTTGTTTTATTTTTTTACCTGAGAGAATTTTAAATAAGAGGGGTTAAGGGGATCCCATGGGCTGAGAGCAGGTGTTGGAATAACCTCCATGGAGTTTTGGAATAGAATGGGATAATTCCAGTGCTGAGGTGTCAGTGTGTGCCTGCTGTGCTGCAGCTGTGCTTGGGGGAGCAGGGAAGGGCTGGTTCAGAGCTTGGAAAAGCAAATTTCTTATGCTGAGGGCAGGTAAATAGACTTTTGGGGTCTTAGTACTGCTCCTGCTTTGGGTTGAGTGAGCAGCACTCAACCATCACTGGCCCAAGGATCCACACAGTTCTGATTTGTGCAAAAATTGCTCCTTTTCCTCGACTAAGGAAGATGCATCCACAGAGATTTCCTGGCTCTGCCTCAGGAGGGTGAATGGTTAGAATTTCTGAGGTGTTTGGGTGTACCTGTGTTTGGGAATGATCTGTAAATGATGCACACCCGAAAATACAGCAGCTCCAGTGAGGGAAGAGAGGCAAGAATTTCGGAGGTGGTCTCAGGGGGATAATGAAATGAGTGTGACCATTCCAGAGGGCATTCCAGGCAGAGTGGATGGATGTAAAGGTCACAGCAGGTGATGAAGGCTCTCATCACAGCATCCTGAGGGCTGCTCTTAGTCTCCCAAAACCTGGAGTCACTCCGAATAGGACACAATTTGTGCATCCCAGATGGAATTTGCTGTATTCTTTCTGCTTTTCATGTATTTATTTCTTGTGAGCTGTCTTTGGTAGTTAAGCTTATCTACTGCTTCCCTCCATTTCCAGGTTTTCTCTTAGAAACGATCCTGTTAAACCTTTCCCTTGCCAGGGCTATAATAGAAAAAAAGCAAAACCAAACCAGCGAGGGGGGAGATCCCAAAACAAGCCCTGTCCTGTTATTCCTGCAGCTGGCACATCCCTCCCAAAGGCTTTCAGAGGCTTTGCTCTTGTAAACTCTTTTAAGCTTCCTTTTCTCCAGGTGTGAAATGAGGAGCTCCCACATTTGGCTGGCGTGGGGATGGATTGAGTTGGACAGCAGAGGCTGTTCCTGCCTTTAACTCTGTCTCCTTGGTGTGCTCTGCATAGCTGGGCTGGCTCCTGGGAGGGAGCAGAGCAAACAACCCAGGCAATAATTGCTTTGGCTCCCTGACTTTGATTTGCCATCGCTGCCGAGCAGGAGGATCTGCTTGGGTGACCTTGAGGACGGGTGCTGGCACTGCTGCTCAGGCAGGGCTCGGGGGAGGATGCTCCCCGCTCTCCCCTGGGGTGCAAACCTCCCTCCAGACACACGGTTTGGGCTCATTTCCTGCTCAGAGGCACAAAAATCCCTTAGTCATTGAAAAACGTGCAATGACATTTAAATTCCATCCATGACAACGTGTTCTCTCAAAGCCTCTCCGAAGGAGTTTGTTGAGAGCTCTTTAAATTCCTGAACCACTGCTGACTAATAGAGGAATGTAAATTAGCTCTGAAACAGCTTCATTTAACTCTTGTCTAGTGTGTAGCATTTGGCCTGGCAGAGTCAAAATACTGTGACTTGGTTTTGTGAGGCAAATTGAGCACTTTGTTTATTAAAATCGCTGATTTGTTGTATAATGAGGAGGGCCCAGATTACTGTTCCTTTCCACGGGAAGGATTTAAAGGGCAGGTCACTGCTGTTCTCCAGCAGCAGAGTAATTCTGATTATGTGCTCATCTTCTGTTATGTATTTCACAGATCTTCGTTAGCCAGGGTTTAGAATGATTAACTTGAATTTTGCTCGCAGCCCTGTCAGCCTTAGCGATGCTCCACACATTTGGCTTCCTAAATTCTCCATCTGAACACAGTTAAATACGTCTGTAAAGTGAGATCGCTGCTAATTTATCAGAATAAAACTGGATAATAAATAAAGGTAAAATAATGCTGGGTTTGTGTTGTAAAGCTGCACCCTGCATCATGTAATATTCAACGTTTTTTTAACTCTGAGCTGGGACTCTTAATTGAAGCTGCAGCTCTGCGCTTCCTTCATGCATGACTTAAGCATCCAGCAATGTTTGCTGGGATGTAATTTGCTTTTTTTGTAGAAGCTTCCACACAGAGAGAGGTAGAACAGCCATTTTGCCAAAGATTTAGTAAACAACGATGCACATAATACAGAATTTCAGTAATGTCCTTTGATTTTGGGAGGGGAATCACAGTTTCTGTGTTTCTCCTCCTGCTCCAGTGGCTTTCCCATTCCCTTCCAGCAGAGTTGAGTGCTGGCTGTTGTTGCTAATTGCAGATGATGGAGCACTGACATTTTCAAAAGCACACATAGATGATAGTCACCCAAAGGAGGAGACTGCTGCCTTCAGAGATGCTGCTACAATTCTGCTGGCATCGACTCATTTAGTGATGAATTGCAGTAATAGCAGTTCAGGACCTACAGCATATTAGTGAAAATGAATCCACTGAGCACCAGTCCCATGGCACTGCAACGGCACTTAAAGAACACTGATTTCCTTAAAGGCAGAAAAATCTGATTAAGAAATTTAGCTGGGGCTTTGTTTTTTGCTTTTGGTGGTTTTTTTCCTTCATATCCTTTTTTTTTTCTTTACCAGCAGCGTGTTATTTGTATTTGTTTCTTGTAGCATGTTATTCTGAGAAATTTAATGTACATCAGAAAAGCGGGATAGTTCTGTAAATACAGGACGTCTCTGACTGTTCCAGCAGATGGAAGATGCTACAATAAACAGTAGAATTGCCTTAATTCCTTGATCTAAACTGACCTAAAACCTGATTATAACAGGGAGAAAGCTCAACATGCTGGCACTGAGGAGATACGTAATAGTTTACACAGGGTCTGTGGGCAAAGATGTTGTAGGATGAATGCAGCAATTGGCAAGAATTATTCTAACAAAAGCATGGGGCGGCCTATTATTGCAGGAGTTGTGTAATTGGAGGGAGCTGGGGATAAAGACAGGCTTCATGTTAATGATGTGTTGGTGTTTGCAGGAGAACAGAGTGTTCTCCCAGCTCGGGAGAGGGATTGCTGCGGAAGGTCCCGAGCACAAAGCTGTGCAGTCTCCTTCCAAATCATCCAACAGCCACCAAGTGAGAGGGATCTGGAATGCAGGGATTCAAAAATACACAAGTGTGCATCTTCCTTCTTCTCCCTCCTTCCCCCTCTGGACACCCTCCATGCCCAGCAGGTCTGGGACATGTCGCAGGAGCAGCTGGAAGTGGCTCCAGGTGGAAAGCAGTGCTAATAAATAGGCTCTGCTCGGTCAGATGGAGTCTTGTAAACTCCAGTACACGAGTCTGAATGTCTGAGAGGCTGTAGAGATATTCCGAACTGGGATTTATGGATAACTTCACCGGTTTAGGGCTAGTACAGCTTTGTAAGGCTGACAGCTGCAGAGGAATTATTTGAAGACAGCCCTGGATCGTTTGGCCAAGATCTGTTTTGTGCCGAGGGCAGGGATACACTCCTAACGCTGGCTGCATGAGCAGCTCTGCTCTGTCAGGGCAATAAAAAAACCTGTATTTGCTGCACCTGTGGCTGCACTGTCTTTGGGAAGGGATAAAATCTGGATATATAGTTAATTGTATGGAGGAAGCAGAGATATTTATAGCAGGTGACTCTGGGGGTGATGCGGGTGTTTGTGCACGCAGGGTTCTTGACGAGCAGGTGATGAGTTATGATGATGATGATGAAATAGTTTTCTGTATTTTGTGGTTTGAAAAGCAGCTTGGCACTTCTTTCCAAAGCTCCTGCAGTTTCCCTAAGTTAGGAAAGTCAGGGGAGTTCTTTTCCTGAATAGTATTTTTTTTAAAAAATGGATTATAGAATTGTATAGAATCTATTAAAAAAACAGATTGTAGAATTTAGGTTGGAAAAGATTTTTAAGATCATTGAAACCTGTGTGGCTTTCAGGTAGGTCAAGGAATGTCCCAGTGTGAATATCCAGGACTTGATGAGGTCCTTGATATAGATAATTGATAATTGATATGAATATAAATAATAATATAACCAGCTGTAAAACAAAACTAAAACCACAAAGGCTGTGTTGGCAGCAGTATCCAACTAAGATGACTTTTTAATGCCAAACATTTTGAGTTTTAAGGATTCACATGACTGCTACTTTCCTAAAGAAAGTTGAATTCAAGATGTACCTTTCTGACTCAAACAAAAGCAGGTGCTGCTTCAAGCAGCACGAGCTGCTGGTTTCTTCATTTTAAAATCCTGATTTCTTCTGGCAAATTGTGATTTAATTACAGAAGTATTTCAAAACACACAAACAGCACATATACATTTTGAGGTGTGTTCACTGAATAAAGATGAGGAACTCAGGGGAGTCAGTCTGCAAAATGTTTGTTAAGGTGATGTAAGAGATGGGTTGAACTGTCCCGGTAAAGACTAAAGGTTGTACTGAGTTACAGCTTCTAATATTTTTAAGGCTTTATGTGTCGACTTAAATAAGGAAAGTTAGGGATAAACACAGTTTTGTTTCTTTCTGCTTGGGTTTGTTGTGTTTAGAGCTGTGTGAAAGCTATGAAGACTTTGATATTCAAAGTTTTCATTTCATTTCCTTCTGAAAGAAATACCACAAAAAATTCAGGTGAAAGGAAACCAGGCGAGATTCATATGCCATTAATGGAATTATATTAGGAGTTGTAATAATATCCCTTAATCTTAAAAAGGTAAGTCTCTCACAGAATTAAGGTTTTGCTGCTGCTTTTCATGCCGTGTGAGGAATTATGGCTAATGCAAGTTGCTGATGTGAAAACATCCTCGCTAATCCTGTTTGGAGAGCGGCTCGTTCTGTGCTCCTTAGAAAAGGCACAAGAAGATGTATTATGGGCCCTTCATTAAATAATTACTTAATTACACCCTGGGACTGGCAGATAGCAATCTGAATGCTGCTGGCAGGTTTCTCGTAAAGCAACAGAACTCCGTGTGAGGAGCGCCACGTGCGTGGCGGCGGGGGCGCGTTGGCATCAGCAAACTCAGGGTGGAAAAGACATTTCAATCAGCTCAGACTCGTTAAAAAAACTTCTACTCACCCTTCCCTGTGAGCTTCTCCCTTCTCTAGCTCCTGTATAACACCCAACAGCACTTTGATGGTCTCCTGACTAGAGCTGATCAGGCTCTCCATCATCTGAAGCTGCGCTTTCAAGTCCACAACTTCTGTGTGAGGCACGATTTGTTGGCATTCCTGGCTCACGGCCACGGCCGTCCGGCAGGGCTGGCTCTCCTCCATGGGCGCCACGTTGACCTGCAGGCTCTGGTCACTACATTCGGGGGCCGGGCACTGCGCCCGCGCCGCGCACGCTCGGGCATCTCCGGCCGGGGGCTGCACCCCGTTCAGCTGCACCGTCCTCTTGTCGTCCTCCTCGGGGCACGGCCCCCAGTCGCCCAGGCCGGGCAGGTCGGGCTGCGAGGCCGGCAGGTAAACGGTGGCCACTTCAGTCTTGAAGACCCTCCCGTGGAGGGGCTGGGCGGCCTCGTCGCTCCCCAGCCGCGCCGCCGCCGCTCTGCCCCGGCCGGGCGGCCGCGCCGGCTCCTCCTCGCCGGGCTCGGCCAAGTTGGCCAGAGCAGGAGGCGGCTCTTTGGGAGAACTGTGCAAATCGCTGCTTTTCCAGGCCTCGGCGCCGTTGTCGTGCGCGGCGCGCTCGGAGATGTGGGAGATGAACTCGGCCGTCTGCAGGCTGCCGGCCTTCCTGCCCCACGCCGCGGCCTCGCCCGAGCCCCGGCCCTCCCTGTCCTTCACCTCGATCAGGAACCCGTTGTTCTCGCTCGGCAACGTGTCCACGGTGGCGGCGCTTTTGAGAATATTCCCTTTTTTCCGGTCCAGAGGGAAGGTCTGGTAGCACTTTTTGAGATCAGGGGAAGTCTGGACTCCTGTGCTCTTGGTGACGTTGGGGATGGACCTGCGGGCGGGCACCGTCATGTACTTGCGATAGGCCGTCTTGTAGGAGATGGCCTTGGCCTCCTTCTTGTCGGGGTCCTGCGTGGAGGAGGTGGAGAGCTGCTTGTCCCTCTGCTCGTTCTGGGCCTCGCAGATATCCTTAAACCTCACCTGGAGGGCTTTGTTCCGTTTCTTGATCTGCCGGTTGGGATCCAGCGCGTATTTCATCTCCAGCGCCAGGGAAGCCGCGGGCTCGACGTCGCTGTCCGAGGCGGTGAGTAAGCATTTGCTGGGCTCCTTACTCACCATGATGCCTGCAGCCAAAAACAGTGCAAAAGGCCTCAAGTTACAACAGAAATGTTACTCTTCCCCCTGAGGTTTCTGCGGTATTTGGGCCTCGTTCCTGTGGTCCTGCTGAAATGGCTGCGACTCGCGGCCGATGCGCTCGATTCTCTCGAGTCGCAGCCCGTGGTGATTTTCTAGAGATTTGTATCTTAATTGTGCTTTTTCTCTCGATCTATTATGAACACCTGCTCCTCAGACAGGAGTTTCCTGATGCCAGAAGTTTTTCCACACCTATTTTCCCAGGACAGGACCATGGCTGTCATGCCAGGGCTTCCCAGGAAGCAATTTCCTTCAGGAATATGTGCTCCCGGGAAGCCAGTCCTTTGAATTTAAACTGTAGTTTAAAGTTAAGTAAAAACCACAGGGAAATTGAAAACCAAGTGTCTTTGTCCAAGCGAAGAAAAGTTTAGTGCTCTGCCCACCATTAATTCTCCTTTAATGCAAATGTTTAGTAGCAAGAAGCGTCAGACTGGCATTATTTTTAGAGCGTGCTTGCTTACCAAACACATTTCTGCTGTGTCATGTATTCAGCGTTCTCTGCAAGGAATTAATTGGTCGTTAGAGGTGTCATTATTTGGATTTTTATAAAAAATTTCCTCGTGGCTAGAACTAAATATAGATTAATTATTATTAGCAACTGGTTAGTAGTGCTGGATGCGTAAAATTTATGAACTAGTGAAGTTTCGGAGGAAGTCAGCAGTGCATCAATTAAGGTTTTGCTTCAAATGCAAAACAACTCATCCTTTCCTAGAAGCAGTAACGTGCTTTTATGATACAGCTGCTTATCTTAAAAGATCCTAAGGCACTAAAAACCCTCCAAACCTGGGATGATTCACAGAAATTACTCAGTCTGCCATTGAAATAGAAGCCCCTCTTCAAGGAGATGATGCCAACTGCTAAACAACCCAGTGGTTGTACAGATCATAGGGGATCTGGAGTAGCTGCATAATTAAGATTTCATTTTTACACCTCATTTGAAGTTGTAATTTTTGCTTTCCCGTTGCACAAATTTCTCCCTGAGACTTGCTGAATTACCAAATTCCCACTTAATCCAAATATTCTGCATATATCTCCTATGGAAACCCTCAGAGGGACTCAGGAGTACAATGCAAAACAAGTAAAGGGACTTTCAGGTGTACTTGAAATATGTTTTTAATTAAAATTCCTTTGTCTATTTAATAAAATATGTGGAATTCTTGAACAGTTAAGTGCCATAATTGCATCTGTTTTAGGAAGCCAACTCAGGGGCACAAGGGAGTGAATCCTTGACGAGTCTATGTTTAGTTTTAAAGTAAGAATGCCTAATGAGGAAATAATTTTCAGTGGAAAACGGAATGTTTACGGGGTTGAAAAGGAAAAGTAACACTTCCCTAAAGACACACAAAGATGTGCGTGGCACAGAGTCCAGGGTTGGACTTCTGGGTCAAAAATCTCATGAAAATGTGTCATTACTTAATGTTTTTTTCATGTTTTAATTCCCTGGCCTCGGTAATTTGTGAACAAGGAACTGAAATATTCCAGAATCCCCCTAGTTTGCCTTTTTCTGTCTGACTTGTGATGCTCAGGGAGTGGTGAGGGAGCTTCAATCGTTGGAGAAGGGGAAGAAGTTTTTCTGTGACTCTGATGTAGTACAAAGTCTGTAGAAGAAGCAAAAAGAAGAGAAAATTCAGGACAAAAACATTCAAATAATGGAATCTGAGATCCCAGTTTTCAACTAGATATTTTATGTATACAAGCCCAGGATCTGATGCCAAGGGGACCAAGTCCCTGTTTTGGGGGGAAAGAGAATAAAATGGAAATTCTAAGGGGGAGTCTGAAGATAAAATCAGAGTAAGTGGGTAAGATCAGTTATCCCTGTGTCCTTAACACATGAGGTACAAACAGGGACAGATTTTGAGGGGAATAAATCAACTGTTGATGAATGAATATCAGGAATTTTTCTTCCAGTTGAAGCCCTCAATAAGGAGTTGGTTGTGGGGGAACATCACTGTCCTGTCCTGGCTGGCTTGGGGTGGATTTTAATTGTAATTGTGTTTGTGAGTGAAATTAGGCCTTTATTTGAGGGACATTCTGCAAACAGAGCAGGTAGGGAGGACAGCCATCCACCTTTTTGTCTATCTCGGCTGGAATTTGGGAATGTTTTAGTGAAAAAAATGCTGGCTAAGATACAAACCCGGTCCTTTAGCTTGTAACTGGCCCACATTAAAATCTGTTGTAAAAACTGCTGTCAAACCCCAAAACTCTGCACTTTAGAACTACTGGAAGCAAATTTTCCACAACAGTCTGGTAAATGAAAGAGTTGACCAAAAACCCCTGAATACAAGAACATAACAGCCATTACAGCCATTAGTTTCAAATCTGCCAGTGGGAGTTCCTGTGCTACCAGGAAATTGTGGCAAAAATAAAATGTTGCATTCACAGAGATGTGAAATACTCGGTAATTGTGTCTGAAAAAAACACGTTTTTACCCAAAAAGGCTACAAAAATTGGCTGTTAGCTCTGAAAGTCACCCTTTAGAACCATCTCTTAGGATTCCTCGGAGCTGTCAAAGTGAGTTTTTGGGCACTTGGTTATTTGACAGCAGGATCCATTAACATGCAATTTATTTTCAAGTATTGGCTTGATACTTCATTAGTGTCTGTGACCTGTCTCAATTTCCAGATTATTTCACCTCCCACTTGAATCCCATCGTTTTTGGGGGCTGCAGGATGGCCGGGTTTGTTTGGGATGACAGGGAATTCATGGAGTCCATAAGCCAGCTGAAACCAGGAGTCTGGAGATACCCTCCGGAGTAGATAAATGGGGAACTTTACTCTGCAGTTAATTTTAAGCATGTCTTTAATAGCCAATAAATTGATTCTTCACCAAATTGCTTGTCTCCCTTTCCCAACTGCACAGGCCTGATCGATTTAGCTGATCCAGAGTTTTCTATTCCCACTAGGAGCTGGGAGTGATAATTTGAGAGATATCTGTGATTAAGAATGACAACAACCAAAAGAAGTCGATTTTGTTTTTTGAAGCCTTGCTCGGATCCCGGTGTCTCCGAGGGGAACTCTCTGTGCTCAGCTGATGAAAGAACAGTTGAGCAAAGAGTCAGTTGTGAGTTAAACGCTTCACTGGGAAGAGCTGATGAAATATTTCCTGGTTTGTTTCAGTTTTGGTTTGGACAAAGCGTTGCCTCCAGTTTTGGCTTATTTAGGCACTGCCACGGCGTCGTCCCTGCAGGATTTTTGGATACTTTAGGAAACTACTGAGCTGGAGTTTCTCAGTTTATGGCTCATGCTGTCATGGGGGTAATAAAGCCTTTGAATTTGAATTTTAGTCGCAGATGCCAATTACATGCAGATAATAGAGTTGAACTTTTTATCTGTACTTACTCCAAACAAAGAGCTGATTTGGTAAACTAAATATTTAAGTAATCACAAGCTTAGTTTTTCAGTTTTTAGCCTTGATTTGTTTATAAACTTGTGATTGATTACCCCTAAGCAGCATCCCTCTATGTTTGAATATGGAAATAAAGTATTAAAAAATAATAATAACTAAAAAGTGATGCACAGAGAAGCTTTAAGACGGAATAAAATCTTCAGGGTAATTCTGGAAAGCACCAGTTAGGTGGCACAAATCTTTGCAGGACCTTCACTCTGCATCCCAAACTCTGCAGAGTCACTGCTCTGGGAGGAGAATTACAGTGTGGAATTTCCAGACTGATTGGTTAATGAGGGGAGAGGAGATTTGGAGCTCACCTTGCAATTTCCATTTTCCCTCTGTCAGTTTTATGACACAGGAGCAGATTCAGGATGCGTTAATACGCAGAGGGGGCTTCAACTTTCCAGGTTCCAAATGCAGAGGAAAGGCACAGATTTCAGTGCTTGGGTTTCCAGAGCAAAGCAAGGCTTTGGAGATGCAGCTGGAAACATCTGTGCACGTCTTAAGAGCACACAGGATTTTGTGGATGGATGGAATGGCTTAAAATAAAGCAGGGAATTGCAAATAATTGGCCTTTTGCATGGAAAGTGGGAAGTGATCTGCAGCATCTTTAGGCTTCTGAATATTTCCAGGCTGGACATTCTGAGAAATCCCCACTGCCTCAGATGTAATTTTTATATGCCTAAATACCACCTTAAGCCACTTGCTTTTCAAAAACTACTTGATATCTATAAGTCATAAGTGCATCCATGGAATATTCATCCAGTTGTGCTGTTAAAAGTAAAGAGCAGAAAGAAACTCGGATTTACTTCATAGAAACAAATCCAGTATAGAAACCTAATGTTAATTCCAAATATCCCATACATTTTGACTCCATTAAATGGGGAATATTTATATTCTTTACAAAGGAATCTTACTGTTAATTAGCTGACAGTGTTGTTATGTTAGAAATTTTTTAATTATATAACAACATCCTAAATATAAATAATGTCCAGTAAAAAGACTGTCATGATAAAAATGTTGGAAAATATGAACTATCTTAGGCAGTTAATAATGATAAAAGTTTTTTGCAGAAACTTTTCCTGTGTTAGGAATTTTTGGAGAGTTTTAATACAAAAGGACAGAGGATAAATTCTGACTTCCAGATAAATCTGAGGGTTGCAGGTATTGCCAGTTTTTAGGGGATAAAAAGTACTGATGAGGATTATCAGGAAAACTGATGGGGTAGCCCAGCCTGTCTTCATTTCATCACAGAATCGTTCATGTAGAATAACAGACTTAGCAGTGCTGCTAAATGTCAAACCAGTATTTTTTTTAAACTCTTGTTTTGCAACCCTGAGGCGCTGAACTTGAATTTTCTCTCTCTTGAACTTCCTTATTTATTGCTCAATACTGAAGTCATCCTTACTGCTGCATTTCCAAGTGCCTTGGAAGTTTTCCTTTGGAATTCTCAGGATCCCGTGGCATTGGATTTGTCTTTTCCCCCCTCCCATGCATTGGCAGGCAGAGAATGATGAATAAAATCATAGCTAATGGCTGAGATACCCAATAAATGCCTTTAAATGCTCTTGTGAGCTTCAGCTTCACAACTAAGTGGCAACAAATAAAATGTACGATTTAATAAGCCTGGAGACTTTTAGATAAAACAGGAATCTACTGGAGGATAAACTACTTAAGATTTTCCTTACAAACCAAGCCAGTTTCCCTGAATGCAGCTGGTAGAGGCAATTTTCTTTAAATCTGACATCTCTACTATGCTTTCTGAGCACAAATGTTAATAATACTTAGGTTTTGTTGCTTCCTATATTGTTCCATGCATAAAATTAAAAGGAATCCATTCAACGTGATAAAATTCTGGAAAATAAGGGTTATTTTCCCCATAACAGAATTTTGCAAGGGATAGCACCATTAACAGGAGATTTGCACTTGCACTAAAACCAGTGCCGACTTACGGGGTGAGTTAATAGTTATTAACTTCCCAGTGGAACAAATGCAGTGTCACAAGATACTCCCTGGGAATTCAGAGTGTTCTGATCTCAAGCATTTGCTGGGATTTAGTGTACTGGAAAAAAAGAATGTCACTGTTAGGAGAGCAGTGCTGATTTTTCTCCCTGGGCTCTGCAGCTCTGGCTCTGAGGACGAGAGGAGGGAAAGTCTCTTCAGCATTATTTTGCCATGTAAATGTGGGCAAGGCTTTGTCCCTGCTCCAGGGGGAGGAGGAGGAGCAGGATGCTGCTGAGGATGGGTTGCTAGGAGAATCCCTAATAGTTCTGCTCACTCTCCTGGCTTGGAGAAATCCAAAAGCCACAGGACTCGCCCTGGCAAGGTTTTTTATTTTTATGGGACTTTCTGGTGAATAATTTAAAGGGCAAGCTGTTAAAAACAAGGGCTTAAAGGCAGTTCCGTATCGGCATTACTGTTGAATGCTAAGTTTTAATTGTTCTTAGTTGACATCGATAGGTTTTGTGGGTGTTTAAGGAAAAAAAAACAGACGAACAATAGGGAAAAGCAGTTCTGCTCTTTAGCTTTGACCAACGGGGTTGTAAAACTGTCAGAGCTCTGCACAGAGGGATCTGGGTGCTGAAAACAGAATCACGGAATGGTTTGGGGTGGGAAGGACCTTAAAGCTCATCTCATTCCACCCCCTTCCACTAGTCCAGGTTGCTCCAAGCCCTGTCCAGCCTGGCCCTGGGCACTGCCAGGATGGCCAGACTGTGAGCACCTGCAGGAACTGCAGCTGGGTTTGTTCCTTCATCAGAGATTCTCAAGCGTTGGGTGAAGAGGAAAAAGGAGATAAGCAGGTCCCAGCTCCAGGCTTCGATCCTGCATCCTTAATTTTGCTGTGCAGATCAGAGCATTCCTGTGGGAATGCAGGTGATCCCATCGTGCTGGAGCTCCCTACAGATGGGAGATGACGGTGACATTCCTGGGGTCGGTGGCTGTTCAGGCATCAGAGCCTCGTCAGCTCCTCCTGCTCGGATCGAGGTTCCAGGCAGACAAGCCTGGGAGGGTGTGGAGTGTTGTCAAACAACTCAGCTGGGTGCTTTAGGTCTAAAACCTGACATCATTAGTAGGATGCTAATTGGGGAATAGGATCTGCCTAGATGTGTTTCTGCACTCTGCTGCTGGCAGCAGTCACCACCAAATAAGAGCTGTGTCATTTTTCACCTCCTTGAGGAGCACATTCCTGAAGTTTCTGGTTGCAGGCAGGTTCTGGTTCTGCTGCAATTCTGAATGATCCGTGTACAGGTGGATCTGAGCGTGCTGATGCTGGGGAAAGTGCACAGATCAGTCTGACTCCTGCTCGAGCATTGGACAAAAATTCCCATTTTACCCATTCCCACAGTTACCCAAAAAGAGTGTCAGTAGAGCAAAAAGCTTCAGTTGCTGAAGGGAATTACAGTCCCTAAAGCTGCAAAGCTTCCTCAAAGCTGGATCTAAGAAGCTTTTGAAATACTGGGAAGGAAGAGCCAAGGTCTTGTGTGAGGGGAAGTTGTCTTAAACTCTGCTAAATCCCAGGTTCTCATCAAACAGGAGGGCTCTGGGAGAGGGCTGGTGGGAATTGCTCATTCCAGGGAACACAGTTTGGGTGCCATGTGGGAAGAACTACGTGGGGAATGAGGAGGGAGGCAAACGCAGTGTGGAGTTGCTGAATACATTGCTCCCAGGTTTTGTGGACCTGGGACAACATGGAATAAGATCTTAAATAAACCTGGTGTCCCTGCCCATGGCNTAATGTGGAATAAGATCTTAAAATAAACCTGGTGTTTGGGTGTTAGAATGAGATGATCTTTAATGCCCTTCCAACCTAATCCATGATTCCGGATTTTAGGCTGGGTTGTTTGCGATAGGGATGATTAGGAAGTTTATTAAATAATAATTAAAGACCCTCTCAAGGATATTTTGTGGCTGGGGAAGGCACCACAGCTGGCCACCAGACAGATAATTTGCATCACCTTTCTTGTGGCTTTGTGTGCTTTTAGTACAAATTGTGACTGCAGGGATGTACCACGTTCTTCTCACCAGCTTGCTCAGCTCCAGCCCCCTAAAACACACGGATTCCTCTGGAATTCAGCGACCTGGGCTCAGTCTCCAGAAGGGATCAGAGTTATCGCTGTTACCAGGCAGTTCAAGCATAATTTCTGCTGAATTACTCTCTCCAGCAGTGGGATGCTTTATCTGTCTCTTTGTCAGCTCCGTAGAGATACGGCCGTGTTTTATTTGCCGATGGCCTTGATACACAAAAATGCATTCAACTGATCCACGAGTTAAATTTCTGTACTCGTGCATATCTCCTCATTCATTTCTGTGCTCTATTTGCAGGAGGGAATAATGAATATAATAACAAAATGGGCATGAACAACCAATTACTAATGGTTGGAAGGAGACTTTGGGCTTGTTGGAGATTTTGTGCTTATTCATAGATAAATACACCAAAATTAGGGATTCTACTGAATTCCCTCTTCTTCCTTCTCCCAGGAAGGAACTAACCAGACCAAAACTACTTGATGTGTTACTAACTTTTAAAATGCAGTCCTGAATTCACACACCTGCTGAAATGGGTTTGTATTGGGCATCAGAGAGCCCCTGTTGCAGTTTTTAAAATGTGATTTACACCACGGTTGGGCTTTATAGGCTTTGACCTCACCAGAATTGTTCCAAGCAATGCGATCACAACCTTGACATGAGAATTGGGAGAAAAAATGGAAGAGGAGAGAAGGGCAGCTGTAAAACAAGCAGGGAAGGTGGGCAAGAGCACAAAACAAGTAAATCCTTTTTTTTTGTGAGCTTGTGACAATCCCTCCTCGCTCAGACCAGATGGAAAGAGCTTCCTCTGCTTTTGTTTTTAAACTGCTTTAATTTGGTAACTACGTGGGCTTTATTTATAGGCTTGCTCCAGCAATCATGGGCAGGCAAAAATAACAGCAGCAACCTGCTTCTCTTGCCCATGGATGTCACAAACTCGAGTTAAGGCTGGGTTTTGTGAGATGTTTCACAACTATTTTTGATATGGGCTGAGTCTGAGACCAGAAATCAGCAGCTCTGGTGAGTGAGACATGGTAGAGCTCCAGCACCTCCCTGCCAGGGCAAAAATCTCTTGTAATGATTTACAAGTTTGGATCTGCACCTAAACATAGCAGGACTTGAAGGCCTTCAGTTCTTTTAATCCATCTCTTTTTAATTCAGACTTTGAAAATGGCCCTTACTCCTCTTCACTCCTGTGTATCAAACCCAGTGGATTTAGCTGGAAAAACTGGAGTGAAATCAGGCTTGGTGTCTTGTGCCACTAAAGGGGGAGAAAAACAGGCAAAGAGGACACCAAAAGTTGCTGTTTGATCACCGAATTGTTATTTTTACGTGCGGTTCTCTTTGCCTGGGAGACCTGTGCTGGGATGTCTGTATGGGAGGCAGTTTTCAGGCACTGATCACCCTGACTCGGAGCTGTGCAGGAGCATGAACAGGCTGAACTGTTCTCAGGAGCATTAAGGGATCACTTTTCTGCCTGAACGTAGCAAAATTGGAGTGAATAGACTTCAGATGGGGATGTGCCACTACAATAAGAGAATGCTCTGAGCACACTCCGTGTGGTCAATAACAATTTAAAATCGAGTGACAATACCCAGGGAGTCGTACCTGTGTGTGTTCAGAGGTTATTCAGGATTTTCTAAGCAAGCACCAGTTTTCAGGAGGCTGAATGTGGAACTCTCACTGAATTTACCACTCTGAGATGATTTTTTTTCCTTAAAATATGCTCGTGATTTCATTTTCATAAAGCCTCTTTAATTTGCAAACTGATTAGCAAAAATACAAGGGAGTACTGGGCTATAAAATAGATTTGTTGCTTACATGTTTTTTAATATCTTAGACAAATTTTCAGCAGTTCTTTAAACCGTGCCTGTCATAAAGCAGAATATAAGAGCTTTTTATTAATAGCTAGTTCAGATAATCACGTGAATTTTTTATGGTCTCAGATATTCCAGATTTACTGTCATTTCCTCAAGTGGGCATGAATTATGGGACTGCACATCCCTAGTTCTCCCTGTCCTGTGCTCAGATAAGGAATGGCCTTGAGCCATCACAGCTCAAGAGCTCTGTGGAGGTATCCTTACATTTTAGCAGGGATTTTTGGCAAGCTCACAGGTTTCCCTGACTGGTTTCCACATCAGTCACGGCAAAGGGCTGCCATGGCTAAGTTTGCTTTTAAATCCTCCAGAAGCAAACAGCAGTGATGGTATTTCCTTGCCTTCTGTACAATCCCTGGCTGAGTTGGGATTTTTTTGGATTCCCAGGCAGTGTCCTGGTGGTGACCAGTGGCGTCTGGTCACTGGTGGTGCTGGTCTGGGAGGTGACGCACGCTCCGTGACTCGGCACTTGGGCATCTCCTGGGCTCCTTCACCACATTTTCCTTCCCTGTGTTCCTCTCCACTGAACTTCCCACTCTTTTTTCTGAGTTAATTATATCTAGATTAGTATACAGAATATTCTACGTGCGCCCCTCATGCAGAAGTGCTCTGTCAGTGCAGTGGTTAACTGGGAAGAAGGCAGCGATGATTACAAGCTCCTCGTTTGGGAGCTCAGTTAGTACAAGGGTGCCCTGAATGCTGAGTGCTGGCCCTCGGATAAGGAACTGAACACTTCCTCTCGTGGTGCTCCTGCCCAGCTGGATTTTTATGTGTCAATCCCAGGGAAAGGCACTGATGCCACCCAGGATTAGAATGGTCTCGAGCATCTCGTTAAAAACACACATCATTAATAATGACAGAGTCCTAAAGAACAAACATTTTCCATCAAGGGCATCGTGACATCCTTACAAAAAAAACCCTAAAAAAAAGCTGATTTAATATCAGCTTTCCCCATCCTGTGAAGGGAGGATGCTTTCAATGCAACAGCACCTTCAACTCTGGGGCAGGAATTTTATTTTAGAACTGCTGGAATTAGAACAATTCAGTCTGAGTCTCTGGATTAGCAATCTACATTATGGATTTCTCCTGCAATCAGGGACCCTATGCCACCACTGTATAGCAGAATATCACCCTCCAGGTGATACATTAGTAATACCTGAGCCCTGAGATACTTTCATCTGAATGTGAATTTTTAATGCCAGGAGAAAATCCAGCTTTTAACTTAGAACTGTTATTTGTACTCGGAGGGAACAGATCATTGTAGTCCAGGCAGCCAGGCACGAGCAGGCTGGTGGAACACCAAGAGGAATCACACCAAGAGTGAGGAGATCCATTCCTCTCCCTATTTCCTATTTTTACTATTGGTCTGCTGGCTTGGAATTTGACATTAGATTAATCCCAGTCCATGGCTAGGACATAGTAGCATATCATGTGACGATTTTTATTTATTTATTTCTTTATTTTTAGCTAGGAGTTTTTCCATCTAGCAGCCAGATTTTAACCTTGATACATGCAGCATTCCTGGCAGCCCTGTAAATCTGAGCACGATCCAGCACTTCAGCGGAGGGAATAAATTCCCAGTTTATATCAGACGTGACCTGTTACTGGTTTGCCTTTCCTTAGCGCTTGCCAGCATTCAGCTGGGGAAAAAGAAATGATTCTCCGAGGCTGGGAAAAACAGGTCTTCCCAAACTTCCCGATTTTAGAGCCTAACGAGTTAAATTCCCCTCCGAGCAGGATTTTAAGCTGCTTAGACACACAAGGTCAAAGCCAAGCGCTCCATTCCCCATTCCGAGTGTGGCTGAGAGGGGGGCACGGCTCCCTTGGGACAGAGCCCTCGGGAGACGGTGACATAAGCAGGGAATCTATTCCAATCTCTTCCCCGCTTCCAGCAGAGCAAGATGTCCCTGTTTTGCCGGGGCTGGCGGCCCCCCCGCCTCCCCCGGGCAGATCCCATGGAACTGCAGTCCTGCATCCCCTCGCTGCCGTAACTCTCCGTAAACACGGCATTAACTACAGCGCTGAGGTCACGGCAGAGGATTTTTACTAGCGAGGGAGGCAAGATGGAAATGCAGAGCGGGGAGCTCGGGATGCCCTGCAGGATGCGAGGGCTGTGACTTTGGGGCTGGATCCCTGCTACCTTTTGTCCCGTTTTCCTACGGCGTTTCCACGGCATCCCCGATTGCCGTGTGGTCGGTGATGGTGGCGGGGGACTCGGGCGTGTTAAATCGGGAGAACCCTGCACAGTTCACTGAATAGCAGCAGCTTCGGTCCCCGAGGAGGATTTTTGGGTTGGTTGGGCTTTTAATGAAGTGCTGTACTGCAAGTTCAGGTATGAACACGTCCCGTGTTCCTCCATCGCCGCTGTACGGACACTTCATTAGGACGGCTGAAGTTAATAAGCAGCGGTAGTTCCTCGCCATCAGCCATGTGAGAAGCCAAAGCACTTCGTGCATCCTCCAAAAATCCTCCAGCTACCCCTCTCCCCTCCCAGGCACCGCTGGAAGGGGAGCAGGCAAAGAAACGCTGGTATTTTTCTAGAAGAAAGTCGCGTATCGGGATATTCTCTGCTTATCTGTCACGAAAGTTACTGGATGCAGGAGCTGTTCGCAGGCAGGCAGATACGCTATTGCATAACGCTGGCGCTCAGCGCCAGCCTTTCTCCTCATCCCTACGAAGTTTTCCGCTGGCAGAACCAGCGGCCGCGGGGTATTTCGGGGGCTCAGCGCCTTACCTTGTGCTTCCTCACGCAGAAGCGGCGGTCTGGGCGAGCATCTCCCTCCAGCCGCCGGGGCGAGCTGGGCGTCAGCGCCTGGGCGCCGGGGCGCATCTGCCGCGGAGCCGCCNNNNGGAGGTGGGATGGAGCGGGGCTGGGCGGCCGCGCACGGTGAGCGGAGAGGCGCGGAGCCGGCGCTCGCTGGGAGCCCTCCGTTATCCCTCCGTTATCCCTCCGTTATCGCTCTGTTATCGCTCCGTTATCGCTCCGTTGTCCCTCCGGTTCCTGTGCGCGGGCGTTGGTTAATGACAGAGCCGTGCACAGCAGCCCGGGTTTCCAGCCGCGCTACGGGAGCGGTGGAGCAGCCGCAGAGAGTGGGTGATGCTGATCCATCGGGAATTTCAGCGAAGCGCTGGGTTAAAGCTACACGGCTGCCTTTTATTGGGAGGGGAAGCGTTTAAGGTGTTAAAGGAGTAGCTGCTCCCATTTGCTTCTAAACCTTGTATAAAATGGACGCAAGTTCAGAGCGAAGCAGTTTGGCAGAGGGGATTGATGAACGTGATCATCTGCGTAAAACTTGAATCCCATCTTTTCTCCTTTTCTCTCGTTCTATAGAGGGTTTAGCAATGATGTTTTCCCCTAAAAAAAAAAAAAAAAGTTGGAAGTTAAATGGTTCGTGTGCATTTAACCTGAGTGACAGACAGAAAATGCCATGAGAGTCACGAGAACTGGTCCGAGTTGGGAAGCGGTGGGTCTATCTTTCACTCTGAGAATCCCAGGAGTTTTGCTATTCGGTAAATACTTTTCAGCAGGAAACTCCCCTAGCCCAGGTGCCAGCAGGTGTGGGCCACTTAGTTCCTCTGTCACAGCACTGCCTTCACCATTGATGTCGATGAGGGTTATTGATTTTGGGGGTTACTGAAGCGACCCCTGATTTGAAGTGGCAGATGAGAGTGGCTGCACCAGCCCAAAATGTTCCAGCACGACCCCCACACCACTTCGGGCAGGGCCAGCCGAGCTGGGCGCTGGATGAGCCCAGGCATCCACGGGCACGATGCAGCAGAAGCACTGGCTCGAGTGCTGGGTGTTTTTTGGAGTTAATTAGCTGGAGCAGCCCATTGCAGCACGGCATCGGCGGTGCTGCCGCAGCGGCCGGGGCACCGCGCTGCTGCCAGCCCGGGCACGGAGCTGTGCTGGGCTGGGAGATCCGTGTGGATCCGGCTGTCCCACGCACCTCGGCGTGGGGATGGAGGCACGGCAAGCCTGGCCGCTTAAATCGCGGTGTGGCCGGGCAGGACTGGATCGCAGCAGTGTTCAGCAAACCAGGCAGTCAGCAGAGGGCAGCTCCGTTGCTCTCCGTGCCTGCTACCTGGCCAGGTACTCCCCTTGCCCTCCTCCCTCTGTTCTTAGCTCTGCTGCTGATCCCTAAACGAGGGCTGTGCTCTCTGCATCACCTGCTGCTCTGCCCTGGGGTAGGGACTGTGACACAGCCATTGTCACAGCTTTGGTCACACTTAGCATCTCTCGTGGTATTTTATCAGAGTTTTTTTTTTTTTTTTTCCAAAGACATCATTGGGAAGAACTTAAGTATCGACCTGCTTATTGATGCAACAGCAACCACCACGCTGTTGTTTTTTTTCTTTCTGTGTTGTTTTCCAGCAGTGCTGACTTGCTGTATTCCAGGTCCTCTGTGGAATTCTCTCTGCGAAAATAAATGTGGTTTTGGCTGCAGCCTGGATACAGACGTGGGTAAAATTACATGGTAGGGTGACCACGTCTGAAGTAACGCAGGCTGCTTCCTCAGAGCAAACGGATCAGTGGTAGGAGATGCTGTTCCTTTTCCACAAGCTGAAAATGTGAGTTTATCCAGCCCATGATTACTGGAAAAAAATACTATTGCTCGATATCCTGAGTGACTTGAAAGGAGACTCTCTCTGACAGAAGCAGCAGTTAAACATCATCCTTGTCTTCTCCATAATGATATTTAGAAGCTGTTGTCTCAGGGCTGATTAGTCTTGCACAGCATTATGCATATGCCCCACTTACAAACTGTACAGCATCTTCTGGAGGTTTTTAGGGAATTAAAAAGTACTTTGTGATGTGGACCAGATTCATGTGTAACTGCTGACACCATTGGTGCACACAGGGATCTTTTAAATCAGGGTTTGTGAGAAATAAAGTGTTTCTTGATTATCATGCTTCATGTTACTGTAAAAGCACATAGAAGTAAATACACTGGGAAACTGGAAATGCTTCATCATCCCCTTTGCCAATTTTTTAGCCTTTAAAAATGCTGAGCACAACTGTTGCATAATGAAATGTAGTGTTGAAGAGATGCTTGAGACGGGGGAGAGGGGTTGGGTTTCAGCCTGGGAGGGTGCAAAGGGAAAAGAGACAGTTAATTTTAATTGTTTTAGGTTACAGATTTATTTCTTTTTCATGGGGTGTCCTACCTTCCCAGCTTGATTTTTCCTCCGTGTGTCTGTCAGGGAGGAGTGAGCACTGCTTGGGGCTGCCGTGCTTCCTTTGTGTGACATGTGCAGGTGGAAGTCCTGCCTTGGACTTCTGGGAGAGTGAGAAAACCAGGGGTTGGAGAGCAGTGAGGTGGATTTTTAGGGGTATTTTCTGTGGAGAAATACAGCAAGGGGCCCTTCTCCCACACTGCTAATTGCATAATAAATACAGGGAGGCACCTGTGTATTTAGAAACACTCATCACACACAGCCCGGTGTTACAGACTTCAGGTTTTATTTTATTTTTTTTCTTTTGTTCAGGTTCTGGGAGAGTGTGAGGGGACAGGACACATCTGCATGGCTGTGGGAGGGTCAGCCTGGCGTGTCCTCCCCACGCTCAGGTTGTGGCTCAAGGACTGTTGCCAGTGAATGCAGTGCCTGGGGGGATTTGTGTGCTGAGCAGCTGTTTCGTAGGATTGTGCTCCTCTAGAACATGCAGGTCCTGCAGTGGAACACTAAAATGTAATTTTTTGGAACAGTCTGTGAAGTTTTTGTGGAGGAAACAAGCTCGTCTGCAGCTCAGGGGGAAAGCACGTGGCAGCCAGAGCTCGAGTTACCTGCCAGGTGTTTCAGTGACCACCAGCGTGGAGAAGGAAGATGATAAACCAGCACCAGAGGGAATTTCAGATCTACATTAAATAAATTATATTAGGAGGCATAATCTAAGTCCCAACACTACATGCCTGAGCGGCCTTCCCAGGGATATTAATTCTTTAGGACCAGACTAATCTATGGCAGAACTTCTCACCTCTGTTGGAGGTGAAAGAAGGGTGAAGTTCACTTGATTTGAAGCAGAGCTGTGGACAAGGTTGTGCCTTTTCTCTCTGTAGTCACTTGGGACCAGTGCTGTCATTCTGTCTTTGCTAAAACCAACTTGCTGAACCTTCATTCCCATTAATCAGGTGGTTATTTCCATGCCTTTGGATAATAACTGCCTGGCTTTCTGGGCTACATTGGTGATTTATTTATTTATTTCCTCCAACCTGCTGTTGGGAGAAATAGAGGGATGTTAAAAACGCTCCTCTGCTCCAGCTGAGGTGAAGGCAAACTTGGCTGGAATTTCAAACAGGTCTTCATGCAGTCAAACCCTTGGAGGTGCTCCTTGCTCTGGGGGAGGGTATTTTCTGTTTGGCTGTGATGCCAGAGAAATAAAGTCTCTTGGAGTCATGTTTGGCAGAAATCTGGGAGATTTGCTGTAGTGTCTTGCTCTATAATAAGTCTTTTCCATGAGCTTGGACAATTCATTTGAGCCTATGCTGATGTCTGTTCTTTATCTATAAAGCACTAATTCCACATCTCTTTACTTAAAGGAACATTTTGAAGATAAAGTGGATTTAAGAATATGTGTCTAATACCCATAATACCTGTGTGCAGCTGAAATATTAAGCAGCTGATTGAGGGAACTGCTCTTTGTGGGTTTTCTGCTTGGAGAAGAAAATGCTGAGTAACCTCATTAGCTCTGGTAGTTATTTCTGTGCTTCGTTGGGATAAGAATGAGCAGGATTTAGTTCTCTCTCTCAATTCCCCTTTGTACAGATCATTGGAAGAAAAATACAGCAGCAGGTCTCACCAGCTAAAGCTGAGATTCTGGGTTCCAGTTGAATGCTGTCTCATCAGGAGCCCAAATTGCCAGAGGTGTTTATCCAGAAAATCTGAATTTTGTTGGGATAGGAGTGGGAGTTTTGCCATATTTTCACTGTGTTTATGGTTCAGAAAAGTTCCTTTTCAGCACTCAGATGTTTTTGGGAAGGGAACTGAACTGATGATTGGAAAGCCTGGTTTGTTCTTCCAAGGGTGGGGATTCTGAGCTGATCTCTCATGGAATCACTTCCCTGATAAAGATGTTCTGAGTAGATGCCAAGTTCTGCCCCGGTTCCATTTCCATGCAGCCTGTACAGTTGGGAAATAAATGAGGGTCTGGGAGAGCGTGATGTATGAGCCCCTAAATGGCTGCATTTTGTTCATATTTGAAAGGCAGTTTAGGCTGTCGTCATTACTGATGACTTGTGCTTTTATAGCCCTTCTTTTTGCATTTCAGAAATCCTTTGTGCCCATCTGAATAATAAATCACCCTGTTTGATTTGCTCACTGAGAGCAAATGGGAAATTACATCCTTGTTAAGATGTCCTGAGGAACTGGAAGTGTGGGGGGATTTTTTTAAAGGAACATTCTGCCGTTAATATTTTGGTTTGTCTCGTTTATTTTATGACCTTCCCAGATTCCAGGGTTTTCTCTCCGACTGCTTTATGGCAAAGGGAAAAAATCCTGCCCTGCTTAAAAATAAAAAATAACAAATCTGCTCATACTTTTGATTGCCTTCAGACAAATGGCTTCAGATTTAAGCACCTAATGAAATGTGGGATGAGCATGAATTCCATCTTCAACCTCAGGTTATGGGCAGCAAAAAGGCAAATCCAACAAATAATGGGGATACTCGCATCTGATTCCTATTTGCTCTTTGGTGGAAGAATATATTATTTATACAACATTGATTTCATTAGATGGAGGATTTAATGCAACTTTTCTGTCGAACTGCAGAACACTCGATGTTATAAAGTAATGTAAACTCCCAAAGCCTCAGGAAGGTTTTCTCATTTGAAGTATTGAACTATTTAAAATTTGAACATAGCATCAAAATGCAGACTTTTATGTGCTTTTACATGTTGCCTTCAAGTTGGAAGCCCAGAGAGCAGCCTGGTCCTAATGCATAATGCTTAAGAGAGAGAAACAAGCTGAAATTAAATGTATTAAACAAGTGAAAAATGAAAATCCTACAAAATTATGGAAGAGAGAAATAATGAGGAGTGCAAATAGAAGTAAATCAAAGTCACCATTTCTGTCGGTGCTCTGAGTCTAAACCAAAATTAAGTATTTTGGCCATAATGTTCAGAAATGAACTCTTTAGTGTAGTTTCTAAAATCCCTAAGCAGGTGCCAAAATAAAATTGCTCTTGATGACTTTGATACATGACAGAGAAATATGATGGCAGTGAATAAAAAAGGGACATAAAGAGGCCGTTTGCAGCATCATGGGCACCTAAAATTCAGCCATATGCTCACAATTAAGAGCTTCTCCTCCCTTACTTATTTTCTTTCTAAATAAAAGGACCTAGAAACTTGCCTTGTGCAAATAAGAATATGTTAAATTCCTGATTGACTGTGCAGAGACCTCATTCTTTTATGTATTAAAATGGCTGTGACTGAGTTGTACTTTAAGAAAGGAAAAGAAATTATTTTGAAAAGTCTGGAAATCCTAAAAGCACAGAATATTTCAAAAAATTGTGTTCTGAAAAATATGGGAAACCTGATAATGACATTAAATGAGTTTCCAGTTGACAGCAGAGGCCAAGTGAAGTCGTTTTTAATCCTTGGTCTGTGGCTCTTCAAAACACAGTGCAGTAAAAATGGCTCTGTCCTTTATGGCCTGGGGACACTGAATTAAAAAACATTCAAAGCAGCACCACATTTTGATTTTCTTCAATTTTTAAACAAGTTCAGGACTTTAAATATTAATACTTAGCAGTGGTCGAGGAGCATAATTGGCAGCTGCTTTATATCCAAGGGGTGTCCATCAGTGTTATGGAAAAGCCCAATAACTGGAAGGGCTTTTGGGGAGGAAAGGGATGAAATCGCTGAAAACCCAGAAATAAAGTTATAATTTGATAATAATGTGGCACTTCCTCAATTTACTTCTGGGAATTAGAAGTAGTGCCCTAATATCTGAGTGTCTCCACATCCTTCCCCTCTCAGCATCCTTCTGCCCAAACCTGGATGGGGAGATTTGTGGGATGGGAGGTGGAATGGCTGCTCATTGTCTCCAAATTTATCCTGGCTTTGTGCATTCCCTTGTGCAGCCACCTTTGCTGCCTGACCCCACAGCTTCTGCAGGCACAACTCCCATCACCTCCTGGGTGGGAAGAAGAAATGCCGATATTAAAAGTTCCATCTCGTGTTTGTTTGAAATTCATCTCCTGTTGGCTGCAGCAGCTGCCTCCTGGTTCTAAGGCAGGGAAATCTGTGAGCAGCAGCTGTGCACTCCTTCCATCCCCACTGCTGTGGGTTTGGGAACCTCAGGAAAATGGAAATCCATCCCTGCTGTGCCCTCTTGGGGGGATCTGGGACTTCGTGGACCCTTCTCAGGAGGGAACTTCTCCATCCCTTGTCACAGAGTCACAGGCTGGCTTGGGTTGAAGGGACCTTCAATCCCATCCAGTGCCACCCCATCCATGGGCAGGGACACCTTCCCCTGTCCCAGTGTCCAGCCTGGCCTTGGGCACTGCCAGGGATCCAGGGGCAGCCCCAGCTTCTCTGGGAATTCCATCCCAGCTCCTCCCCACCCTCCCAGGGAGCAATTCCTTCCCAAAATCCCATCCATCCCTGTCCTCTGGCAGTAGGAAGATAAATCTCTCTCCATCTTTCTTCCAAGTCCTCTTTAAACATTGAAGGCCACAAGAAATTCTCTCTGGAGCCTTCTCTTCTCCAGGCTGTGACTTTGGTGGCCTTTCCTGTACCTCCTGCCATCTGGGATGTCCCCCTCAGGCTGTGGAGACTCCGTTTATTTGCAGAATTCTTTTATTTCTCTGTGAGCTGGTGGAAATCAAAGCTTTCCTTGAAGCCTGGTAGGAAACATCACCAGGGCTTTATTTGAGCTCAGCCTGCCCTCAGCAGATGAGCTGGGGTGATGAGCTAACGAGGAAGTGTAATTTTATTTCCCATCAATTACTGAGTGACAGATAAGATCTGCAGCAATTGATTATCTAGCCTTAAACTTCAAAATAGCTTTTTTTGTTTGGCCTTTTTTTTTTTTTTTAATTTAAGGTGTTATCAGAAATTACAAGAATAAGATTCCTGCCTAGGAAAAAAAAAAAAAAGCAAACCAGTAACTGGAAAAAGCAGAATGCTTGTACATGTTAATTCTTCCATTTATTAAGGAAAGAAAGAGTTTTAATAATTCACAGGGATGCAATGAGTATTCGCTTTTTATATATTCATATTTATCACTTGGCTTGAATTGTAAACATATTAATTCCTGCCTAGCAGTTAATGACTTTGGGTAATGTTTGTACTCTCTTTGTGCAGAAATTGTCCATATACCTCACAGTTACTTATAGGGACAACCTAATCAGAGCTGCTTCCTTGGCTCGGAAAAACATTTTGTCTTGCTCTAAGTGGCTTTTCTGAGGTATTTTTAAAGCATTTTTAAAATAATGCTTCAATTTACCTCCTCAACAGATGACGAGTGTTTTTCAGCCGTACCAAGAGAAGTTACAAATCCCATTTTTGCCAAGTGTCAAGAGTGGGATGAGTGTTGCAGGCTCTGCCATAACTCAGGGTTGGTTCATTTTCTGCTGTGGTTTCAAATGTTATGCCCCAAAAATAATTAGTTGGGATGGTTTTAAATGCATGGAAATTATGCCGGGAAAAGAACTTCCCAAATAATGACACTGCTGCATTAAAGCAGGAATAAAACATTTCACTCATCTTTTCCGACCTAAAGATGGGCGCTGGGATTAATTGGGATGTTTTGGTATTTTTCTTCTCCCATTTTTTGTGGTTTTAGTATATCTAAGTAGTACTGTAGCATGCAGAAATATTTGAATTCTGTGATATTTTAATCATAGAATCACACAGTGGTTTGGGCTGGGAGGGGCCTTAAAGAAAATTTAGTTCCACTCCCTACCATTCCACTGAGGTTTTGCAGTAGCCTGTGCACTGATTTTAGGTGTTTTAATTCTTTCTTAATATCTATTTTATATTTTGAATCTATCTCCAAGCTGCTTTGCCTGTGCTGCTTTGATTTTACTTCACCTCGGGACAGATTCCTGGTTCTCCAGGACTGGGATGGGAAATCCTGGATGAGTCTGAGCAGGAACCTGAACATCAGAACCTGTAAAAGAGATTCTGCTTAGTCCTGTTGGTACTGCCCAGATGGGAGGAAAAAATGTGGAAAAAAGGGATGTGTATCGTGGGATATCCGTGCATTTTCTTGGAATGGTGTGGGAAGGGTGAGCTGAGCTCTTGGAGCAAACCAGCCCCTTCCCAGGAGCATTCCCTCTCCTGCTCCTGCAGCCCGAGGAGCTGCTTTTCACTTTGGAACTGATTTTAATCTTGGTTTGGATTTAATTGCTTTTTCCAAGGGGGGATTAGTTCTCATTTAAGTGGGGATGTGTAATTAAAAAACATCTCTCAACTTAAGTTGCTTTTGTTGTCCACATGCCGGGGCTGTAGGTAGGGGAAAGCAATTCCAGAGCTGAATATCCATCTCTGATCCTGTTGTTAATGTGGGAGTGTTATTGTTAGAATGTGATAAACGACTCCTTATTTGGGAGGGATTTACTCCTTTCCCTTCTGATTTCTGCCAAAACAAAGTTGGGGAGGAAAATGAAATTCAGTTATAAATCAGAATTTATTTCGGTGGTGGAAAAGCAGCACTTCAAAATGTTGTGTTGTTGCTGGAATACGGAGTGTGCTGGATATCATGAGGAAAATTGTCAAAACATGTTTTGCACCTTTGGTGTAGTGAGAAAATAGAGGAATTATTCTCCTTAAATATTTTAGGTGGGTTTTGGTTGACTTGCAAGTGCAGAGAAACCTGAATTAGCTTTGTCTGGAAGCAGCAGAGCTTCCTGAGCAAATATTCCATTCTTTCCTTCGGGAGGAGATCCCTGGCAGTGTCCAAGGCAAGTTGGACGGGGTTTGCAGCACCCTGGGGTGGTGGAAGGTGTCCCTGCCCATGGCAGGGGGTGGAATGGGATCAGCTTTGAGGTCCTTTCCAACCCAAACCCACCTGGAATTCTGTGATCTTGGCTTTTCCATGGGATGGAGAAGGGAATGAGATGTGTTTAATGTGTTCAGCTTGTTTCTTAACTTCCAGATAGATGTTACTGATCTGAAATTGATATAAAACCAAAACTCTTGTGTGGGAGAGGAAATTCCAGGCTCACACTGGTTTATTTGCTTTAGGAAGTTCGTCCTTTACCTCGTTGATGGTCTCCTTTTGTCCTGCTGGGGTTGGATTTCTGCTGAGTTCAGGCAGGACCAGGATAAAGAGCCTTTTATCAGCAGCATCCTGTTGGAGCTTATTCTGCTGAACGTTCTGGTCATTGTCCCAAATCGTAATAAAAGAGGGGTTTAATTAATTCACTTTTCCACAATGGAAAAGTTCATCTCCTTTTGCTTAGATTGCAGCTTAGAGATTGATTTCATTTTCTTTTCATGAGGCACCTTGGAAGCTCTTCTGGAGACTGCACACTGTTTAGCACTGGGTTGTCTGGGAGAATCCCCCAAAGTCTTCTGAGTTGCTGCGAGTTTAATAAGAAACAAAATTCAAGCTCAATAATGTTAGGGAAGAATTGGGTCATTCTTGAAGGCTCAGCCGACGTATTCTCGTGTTCAGGTTCTGCAGATGAGGCCTTCCCTGCTCCCTTTAATTAAATGCAAAGTATTAAACAGGTCTGTGTTCCTTGAGAGGGCATAAAATGCAGATATGGCTGCTTCTCCAAACACCTGCAGAAAATACAAAAACCTGGGCTTATGGATCTCTGTTGGAAAAGAAAAATGCTGTGCAAGTTTTCTCTGCTCCTGGCAAACCTTGCGCACATTTTATAAAATTGAACAACCTGGAGAAGTTACAGGTAAAGTAAAATTGTGTGAGAGACAACTTGTGCACGTGGGCTGAGGATAAAACTCCCCTGCTCTGCTCTGCTCTGGAGCCAGGCTGGGAGAATTGGGACTGTTCTGGAGAGGAGAAAACTCAGGGGAGATCTTAGAGCCAATTCTGGATCCTAAAGAGGCTCCAGGAGAGCTGGAGAGGGACTGGGGACAAGGGATGGAGGGACAGGACACAGGGAATGGCTTCAAACTGACAAAGGGCAGGGTTGAATGGGATTTTTTGGAAGGAATTGTTCCCTGGGAGGGTGGGCAGGCCCTGGCACAGGGTGCCCAGAGCAGCTGTGGCTGCCCCTGGATCCCTGGCAGTGCCCAAGGCCAGGCTGGATGGGGTTGGAGCAGCCTGGGACAGTGGAAGGTGTCCCTGCCATGGCAGGGGTGGAAGGAGTGATTTGGGAGCCAAATTCCAAGGGAAGAGCCAGGTGAGGTGAGGACATTCCTGCAGGCAGAGAAGAGCAATTTCACTCCTGTGGAACCCCCTGTTTGCTGCTCCTGGGTATTCATCTCTTCAGCTCCTCATATCTGTCAGTATTGGAACAGAAATTCTCACTTGAAATGTAACCTGTCTGGAAATTGTATTTCTCTTATTTACCATATTGATACATGCATTTGTGCAAATACCATCAATTTTGCTGCCATAACATAAAATATCACAGAAAATTGAGCTGAAGTCAGAGAAGTCAGAACGAAGGACCCGCCTGTTATCAGTCTTTGTGTATTTCATCACGTTTCCTGCTCTTTGGGGAGGAGGGAATGAGAACATTGCCTGTGCTGGGGATTTCATTTTGATACCATACAAATGTGGAGAGAGCTCTGCCTTTATTTTCCCCACTGATGAGAGCCTGGCAGTAATTCCTGTCTGCAAGGACTGGGTCACCTTCTGCAGCACTGAGAGCTGAGAACAGCACCACATCAGAGCCTGCATCCCATAAACCTTCCCATATCCACCCTGTTCTGTCCCAAAAACTTGGGAAGGGAGCAGCTCCCAGGGTGTGGTGCGATGGTTGATGTGCTGAGTGACCCAAAGGTAGGAATTAATTACAAAATGCAAAAGCTTCCCCAAAGAGACCTCCTCCTGCAAGGAGCTTTCGAATCCAGGGATGTCTGAGCTGCGTGGTTTCATCAATTAAATTCGGATTGCACTCATTTCTTATCTCTCGAGCTCGCTGAGCCCCTCAATAAAGCAGTTGCTAAATAATTTACGTTAAAACAGGCAGATGAGAAGCACCAAAAGTGGGATAATTTGTCTTCAAAACGGCTGTTGCTTTTAGGAGTGAATTCATCTGGCAGCATCACCTGTCTGGTGTGAGGATTATCATTTAAAAGGTCATTTCTCTTCCCTCTTATTCCCGAGATTTGTCCTGGTGGTGCCTCAGTGCTGCAGGGACAATATCCCAGATAGCTGTGGGCTGTCCCAGTGACTGGGATTGGAGTGCATTCCAAACTGGGAATGTCACTTGTCTCCACTCATCTTTTCCTTGTGTTTGCAAACCTTCGAGTCTTTGCCTGCTCTGCATCAAAGTTTATCTGCGTGGCTTCCAACGTTAATTGTGTTTGATGGATAAAATAGGGTTTCTCATTGCAGTAGGTTTGGTTTTATTGTTCCTCCTCAGTGGCTTCTGGAAGGGAATGTTCACAAGGGTATGGAGTGACAGGAGAACAGGGAATGGCTTTAAAATGAAGGAGGGGAGATTTAGATTGGATATTGGGAAGAAATTCTTCCTTGTGAGGGTGGTGAGGCCCTAACACCAGGGTTATATTCCCATATTCAGTGCTGCATTTTTGCAAAATGATTCTAAAATCATTTTTTTATGGCTTTTCCTTTTTGTTTTTTACTGTTTGAGTGCTGGCCATTCCCATAAATACAGTTGTTTTCTGTATTTTATGACCGTATTTATAATTTTATTATCAGCATTAATAGATGTGTAAACCAAGATACCTGAAACAGATTTATTGAGGGCAGTTCTGTAGATTTTCAGTGAAATAATGTTTAGTGTAGCAGAGGGAGAAAAAAAAAACCGATGAGGAAAGGCAATTGCATTTAGAAAACCAGAAATAAATGTACTGACCTTGAGAGCTCCTAAGCACTGTGGGTTCCGTTGAAGGGCACTGTTCAGTGCTGACGCTGTGTGGAGCTTTTAAAAGAGAAGCATTTTTTGGTTAAAATGGACTTTTTTTTTCTGAAAGAGAGCCTCAGAAACATGATAAATGGTGTTGCTAAAACATCTCATTAATTTTTTCGCCTGCTTTTTACAGAAGTTGGTGCAAAGCACTCTCGAATGAGGGAACTCTTTTGTGTCTATTCCCACTGTGTGGTCATCGACTTCCTAACAAATAAACCTTCTGCAAAGTGGATTTCAGTTGAGCTGCTGTGGTCTTGGAATCACAGAATCATGGAATGATTTGGGAAAACCTTAAATCCCATCCAGTGCCACCCCATCCATGGGCAGGGACACCTTCCACTGTCCCAGGCTGCTCCAACCTGGCCTTGGGCACTGCCAGGGATCCAGGGGCAGCCCCAGCTTCTCTGGGAATTCCATCCCAGCCCCTCCCCACCCTCCCAGGGAAGAATTCCTTCCCAATATCCCATCCATCCCTGCCCTCTGGATGTGGGAAGCCATTCTCTGTGTCCTGGGTAAATATTCTCTCTCCATCTTTCTTGTCAGCTCTTTCAGATCCAGAAGGCCACAGTCAGGGCTGAGTTCTGCTTGTGATCTCTGTGAAGATCCTTGTCTTGGTTTGAAAAGACAGGAGTCTGCTAAGGAAGGCAGGAGCCTCCCTTGGAAGAGAAAATGCACCCCTCTTCCCTCCGAATTAATATAATTCTGAAATTAAGGAGTTTTTAGGCAATNTTCTGCTCCTCTTCCCAAAGGGATTTCCCTGCATTCATTCCTGCAGGATATCAGTGCTGGAAAAGTTTTCCTTTTAAAACGAGTTTTCTGTTCACTGAGACTGAATTGTCAGGGATCAAATCAGGGTGTGTAAAATACTTCTTGAGGTAGAACAAGGTTTGAGGACTAAAACTGATATTCACCTCTGAGCTCCTATTTCAGTGCTCTGCATTTTGCGTGGATTTTCCCTGGCTTGACCTAAAAGAGGTTTTGCTGCTGAGGGAGGCTCTGAACTCTTTAAGTCACTTCAGGTAAAGGAGGTGGCACATCTTTCCCAGGAGCTCTGGAAGCAAAGTTTGTCACTGAAAATACCTTACTGCGTCTTGATGGGCAAAAAAAACGCTTCAAAAGAATGTTTGTGGCAGCGGGAAAAGGCCCAAATATTTATCATTGCCATTATTGCAGATGTGAATTTTTGTTTCTGCAAGGAAAAGAGCTCACGTGTTTTATTCTCATGTTCAAGAGGCAGGGTTTGGCCTAAGGAAACGGAAAATTCTGTGTATTCAGTAAAAAATGTGATAAATGGGAACATTTTGCACTTGTTTTCAGCCACGAAAGAATTTTGTCTCTGAAGGTGCTGCTGAATTTACTGTGAGATTTTCTATTACGAGGAAAGAAATGTTTGTTTGAATAATGTGAGAAATACATGAATTTCTATACGTGGAGATAAATTTCTGTGCCTGAGGGGTTTCCTGCTTTGTTTTGGGTCTTTTTCCTGCCCTTCCTGGTGTGATGCTGCTGGGAAAAGCTTCAGGAATCAGCGTCAAACTCCCTTTAGGATGCCCTGGGAGCTGAAACTTCCATCCATGTCTTTATCTATTTTATAACATAAAATATTCTTTAAAAGAAGAAATGATGGAAGATCCTCTGCCTTAATAATGCTGGGTTGTGTAATACCTTTATACTATAAATTACATAAAATTTATTATTGAGCAAACTTGTCTGCAGACGAATCGGATTTTACATTTTCACACAGCAAAAAGATGAAATTTGGGACATTTTAAAGATGGATTTTTATCTTGTGAGCCCATTAGTGGTGACAATTTAATGTGTGGCTTCTAGAATGGATAACAACTGATTTTTAGTTCTTTATTTGTTGCTAATATAGAAAGCATACAAGTTGTAAGCAGAGAGAAAACTTCATTTTTTTATCTTTACAAACTCTCTGGGAATTGTGAGTGACTTAAATCCTACCCAACAAAGTAAATTCTGTGGAAATGTTCTGAAAGCCAAAATGTGGTGAATTAATTCAAGTGATTTTGTTTGGAGTTTTTTTAATTATATATTCACCCATTTATTTATTTAACTATGTAGTTTTTTAAGGCCATGTAAGGAAAATTCAATGGAAAAAATAAATGAAACTTTAAACTTTTTCATCTATTCCTGACCATGGTAACAGGGGCATTTTAATGAGCCATCACTTAGCTGAGTGTAGGTTTGATTTCTCTCCGATTTTCTCACTATGCAGAAAGAGCTTAATATTTCAATTTAAATATTTCACTGGGAGGAAATGGACAAGGCTGTTTAAAACAGGATCTTTCATCCCTGAGGGAGGAAAATGTTGGCATGTGTGGTCTCTCCTGCAGGGAATTCTCTTCTCATTCTGAAATTTCCCAGTGTTAATGTTGCTTGTGGGGATTATTTAAAACTGAAATTTCCCTTCTTGTATCTGTTCAAGAGCCATTTGAACATTGAGTATTTTATCTTAAAGGTGATTTAGGAAAATAAGTACTTTTGGAGCATTCCTGTGCCTCTGCAAATTTTCCTTCAGAACTGAATTTTACAGAAATCAGAAGTAATTTCACAGTTTGGAATTGCACATTCTTTTTTTTTTTTTTTAATATAAAACGTGTTTCTAAATAATCATGCTTTCTTTCCAAAGAAAAAAGAGGTGCTTTGGTGTTGGGTTTAGGTTTGTTTTCTTTTAATGGAGCTGAATTTTGAGTTGTCCTGCTTGGCAGCTGGATCTGGCTTCCCTTTGGACAGGCCTGCAGGTATCCAGGATCCCATGGTTTTGCTTTGGGAATATTTCAGCCATAGAAGAGAACCATGGAATCATCAAGGCTGGAAAAGCTCTTCAAGATCATGGAATCCAACCATTGCCAGCACTGCCCCGTGTCCCCAAGGGCCACTTCCACATGGATTTAAATCCCTCCAGGGATGGGGACTCACCACTGCAGCTGTGCCAGGGCTGGAAAAACCTTTCCATGAGGAAATTTCACCAAATATCCACCCTGAGCCTCCCCTGGCCCAGCCTGAGGCCATTCCCTCTCCTCCTGTCCCTGTTCCCTGGGAGCAGAGCCCAACCTACAGCTGTCCCCTCCTGTCAGGGAGTTGTGCNACTCCTGGGCTCTCCTGGGTTCACCTGGGCACTCCTGGGTTCACCTGGGCACAGCTGGGCACAGCTGGGCACTCCTGGGTTCCCCTGGGCTCTGCTGGGCTCACCTGGGCTCTCCTGGGTTCACCTGGGCACAGCTGGGCACTCCTGGGCTCATTCCATCCCCTCAGCACCCCCAGGGCCTTTCCCACCAGGCACTGCCCACCCCCTCTGGCCCAGACCCAGGGTGACCCTCAGCGACCCTGGTTTGGGAAGGACCAACCCAGGAGTGACAGGAATTGTAGCAAATTGCTGGCACAGTGCTTCTCTGGTGGATAGTTTTTAATTATCTTCCTGTCTCTGTGGCCACCTCATTTCTGAGCTTTGCAATAGGGGAAGACTTCCAGGGTGAACCCTGCCACTATTTCAGTGAATAAATAGCTGATAACTGCTCAGGACAATGGAAACCCCTTGCAGGACTGGCTGGATAAACACAGCTTTGCAATTATTCCTATGGTTCAAATTGAAATTGATTTTTTAGAGAATTAGGTACCTTTTTTCTGTGCGTTGCTTCCAGTGCTGGGCTGTAGATGATGACAATGATCTCCAAATCCAACTAAAGATTAAAAATCAACTTAAGATTAAAATCTAATCGTGTTGTTAGCTATTGCTAACTAGTTAGTAGAGCATATTAAAAACACCTCCAGTACAAATATCGCCTCCAAATAATTACAAACTTTTATTAGCATTGTAATTAAGAGCGTGCTGGCTGCAAACAATACCTCACAAAGAAAATGATGACTGGTGGTTGTACTTTCTTCCTAATATTAAACAGATTTTCCTGCCCAGCCCGGCCTTGAACAGTGGTTTGCAGGTGGGGATCTGCAGATAAATGTTGGAGCAGGGATGTCTGCGTGATGCAAAGGAACGATTTTGTACCAAGGGAAGGGGTTTTATTGCCAAGATAAACACTCAGATGAGCACGAATCATTATTTAATGCAGGGAGACAGGAAGAAGTGCTGATAACTGGTCAAAGACCCTCACCCAGTCTGCTCAGCACCACTTTGGGGGCTCGGCCTGAGCTGAAATGACAAAATTGAACAAGTTGCTGTCATTTTAACTGAAACTTAACAGCACTACAGAATGACCTCCTGTTCGTGTTCCGTTTCTATTTGCTTATTGTTTATTTCCTGTATTTATTTTTCACTCCAGCAGCCATTCCAGGTCTTTAGCCACCTCCCATATTGGCATTTCCACACTTGCCCGTGGACTCAGAGGGTTTCACCAGCAGACATTCAACTTCGTTGTTCCTTTCTGATTCCCACCGTGCTAATTAAGAAGAGATTCTCGTGTAATAAGCCCTCCTTTCAGTGCCACACCATTTCTGCTGGCTGGGACAGTCAGAGCAGCTTTCACTGTGCCCCAGGGATTGTCAGATGTTGGAGGGATGGAGGAGGGGACAGGGATCACCAGTGGATGCAGAGGAGATGCCAGTCAGATTTATCCGCGCCTCTGGCTGCTCATGCATTGAAAAATGAGTATTAAAACGTGTTTGGAAGTTTAACAGTTGATGCACACCCATGGGGGTGCTCACCTGGAGAGGAGAAGGCTCCAGGGAGAGCTCAGAGCCCCTTCCAGGGCCTAAAGGGGCTCCAGGAGAGCTGGAGAGGGACTGGGGACAAGGGATGGAGGGCCAGGACACAGGGAATGGCTTCCACTGCCAGGGGCAGGGATGGACGGGATATTGGAAGGAATTGTTCCCTGGGAGGGTGATGAGGAGCTGGGATGGAATTCCCAGAGCAGCTGTGGCTGCCCCTGGATCCCTGGCAGTGCCCAAGGCCAGGCTGGACAGAGCTTGGAGCCGCCTGGGACAGTGGAAGGGGTCCCTGCCCATGGCAGGGGTGGCACTGGATGATCTTTGTAGTCTGTTCCAACCTAAACCCTTCTGGGATTCTACGATTTTTTTTCATATCACTTTACCTTGAGAAGTTCCTCAGGTATGAAATGCATCTTTTAACTCTTGCAGCTGCGTGTGTTAACTTAAATTACTCCCCAAACAGGTAAAAAACTAAAAATACGACCTAAATTATCAGCCAGTTTCAGCACTGAGTTTGTTGGAAGGAAGCAGAGCTGTGTGTTGGCTTCTGGTCACCTGGGGAGGGCTGGATTTGCCAGCGTGGGGCTGATGTTCATAAAACTAAAACTAGATTGGTGTCTTTGCCAAGCAACGGATTTTGAGGATATTTAAGTGTCTGTGAAAAGACACCATGGGCAAAACAAAGTTTGTCCCAGCTCTCCTGGGCAGTCCTGAGCCATCCACAGAACTGGGATGGGCTGAGCTCCATCTGCAGCCTAATCTGAGGCAGCCAGTTTAAAAAATGTATAATCCTGGCTGTGCTGGCACATCACTGTGATTGATGGCATCGTTAGAGGAAATCTGGGAATGTGGGCTGTGGAATGTTTCCTTGTAGGCATGAGCCCAGTGTTTGCTGTGGCAGGAGCTCGTTAGGCGCTGTTTTGACAATTAATGTTTGGATTTTTGAGATGGTCCCATCTTCTTTCCATTTCAATGTAGGAAATGTTGTCTTTGTAGAGCCCCGGCTTCTGTTCTTGTCAGGGGGTGTTAGAAAGTTCTTTTGATGTCCCAGAACAGCACCTGGGGTGGCTTTTCCTTCCACATTCCTGGAGTTTGCAGATGCCACAGAGCTCCCATCAGGTACCTCAGCATCCTCTGGAAAACCCAATATTCCCACGTGGACAAAGTCAGTCCTGTAGGAGTTTAGGTCTCAGCTCCGTTGCAGGAGAAAAGCAAATTCCCGGAGTGTTATCAGGTGGAAGTTGGGGATTGACCTGTAAATAAGAGGGCTCAGAGCACATGCAGGTGACCTGGTGGCATTTTGGGTTTAATCTCAATTACGTGGACTGATGTGGAAATAAAGATTTGAAATTGAGATTAAAGCAGATGTGAAAGGTAACAATAAAGGCTCAGTGCCTTTATGGAGAGAAAATTCCTGAGTGTTCTCTTGGGCTGTGGCATGGAATGACTTGGAAAACAGCACAGAAAGCGGGATTTGCAATTTTATCAAACCACAGGAAGAATCACTTCTTTTCTAAGTCACTCTGCTGCGTTTTTTACCAATTTTTAATGTTTTCCCTCCTGCATTGAAGACCAGAAAAGATGTGGCCATCATTAACAGGCTTTTAGCACATAGTCAGAGAGGGAGGATGGATGAGAAGCTCCCATTTATGGGATTTTACTGCATCTGGGAGCCATGAGAATGGGTTGGAATCGTTACTACAACACTTTCACACACCAGAAGGAAAAACTAAACTTTCTTTTGGCCACTTTTTCCTCTTTTTGTTGCTCTGAGAGAGATCTGGATGGTGCTGCTTTTCTGGTTTCATGGAATTTACTGGATTTTGGTGGTGGTTTTTTCAGCATCACTGTGTCTGAAAATACCACGCAGCAAAATGGAAACTTGGGGTTTAGCTGGGAGTGCTCAATAGGATGATTTTGAAAAGATTTCTTCCTCGAGCAGAATATTGGCTTTCGAAATGCAAATGCTGATATTGTGTGATATTTTTAGGAGTGTTGTTTATTACCTTGCAGAGCCTTTAACGTCTGAGCAATTTTTAGCTGAAGAATATGTCACAAAAGCTTCAGCGATAAACCCATGAAATTGGAAATGGAAACTTTTCGAGATGGGGTTTTTTTTTATTTTCTTGACACAATTTTTCATATCCATGAATGAATTTTAATGATCAAATCGTCTCCACTGCATTCCGTGGTGCTCTCCAGCAATATTATGATTTGATAGCCAGTATTATGTTGCATGATCCTAAATAATGGATTTTTTTCCTTTGCTTTTTGCCAGGGGAGTTTCGTGGCCTGCATGACAGCCATCCTGAGGCAAATGGAGGATTATCACTATGCCCACTTAATCAAGACTTTTGGCAAGATGAGGTCGGATGTTGTGGTGAGTTTAATTTGTTTTATCTCTTCATAAGAGAGCTCAGCTTGTGTTTGGGTTTTTTTCCTGTTCCTGGTCATTAAATGCACTTGGGAGATGTGAACAAAGTGTGTTTGGCATTACAGATTGCATATGAAATAATTATTTAAGCACTGTGACACACACAGGAGTACAGCTGCAGCTGTTCAGTGTTTTAAATCATGAGACAGTGGATTGAAGGCAATTAAAAGAAAGCATTAAAAATAGTAGTGAGGAGACATTACAGAAATCTGGTAAGGAGAAAAGAAAAAGAATATAAAAAAGGCTTGTTTAGGAAAGGAATTTTCAGTGTTAAATCTTCCAGATGTCCTGATTTCGTTTCTTGAAGTAGCTTTTACTCAGAGATCTGCTCACTTTCCCTTTTATGCAAAACACTTTAACCTTAAAGATGCCCTTAGTTGTTAAATAAGCAATAATAATTGAAATTTGTCTTCCCAGAGTCGTTGGGCAGCCTGGCTAAGGCAACAACCCGAGCTAATTAAAGCCTAATAGCTAGGATTTTATAGCTGAGGAGAGAACTCTGTAATAACCTGAAAGTGCCACTGCCATATGGCCGGGCTGGGCTGGGAGGGGACACCAGAGTCCCCTGGCTGAGCTCCAGCAATCAGGGATGACCCAGAGCTCTGTGCCATCCCCCCTGCCACCCTGGGGATGCTCCAGCAGCTTCCACCTGGGTTTGAATCCTTCTTCAGCTTCTCTTCTTCCTCCCAGCCCCACCAGAACAACGCCAGGGTCTTCCTTTTGTGTAATTTTTATGTTGGGAGTTTCCAGTTTGTCTTGAATTTTTATTATTCTTTCTGCCTGTCCTGGGCAAGGTTTGAGCTCTTTGCCCTGTTCCAGTTTTCAGGTGCTGAAGCCTCTTTCTGCACCTGGTCTGGCATCTCTAAAGCTCTGAGCTGCTGTTTTAGGAGGGGGAAGGCAAAGTCCAGCTGGAAATGCTGGAAAAGGGATCACTGCATGGAAAGGGCTGCTTCCTCCTCAGCCTCCTTTGGGATCTTGGAGCATTTCCATGGATGGGCACTGACAGCAGGACATTCCCAAGCTAAATGCAGATAACGGGCTGAAAAGAATGGTTATAGCACAGGGGAGATAGAAGAAAACCAGGGTCTTTATTTTGTGTAATTTTTATGTTTGGACTTCCCAGTTTGTTTTGAATTTTTATTATTTTTTCTGCCTGTCCTGGGCAAAGTTTGAGCTCTTTGCCCTGTTCCAGTTTTCAGGTGCTGAAGCCTCTTTCTGCACCTGGTCTGGCATCTCTAAAGCTCAGAGCTGATTTTAAAAAAATATTCAGTAAGGTGTGGAGGTTTAATGGAAGAGCATTGTTAATCCTGTGAGTAAAAGAAACTACAGTGAGTAAACTGAATTTTCTTTTTTTTTTCTATGGTTCTTCCATTTCTTGAACCCAACAATTTTTTGAACCGCTCTCATTTCACACACCCAGTAGAACTGAAATCCAGAAGTCTTTGCATTTAAACCCAGACCTGGAGGTGAAAACTGCACCTCCTATTGCGGAGGATTCCGTTTAATCACAAAACAGCGATTTAGAACTGAGACTAAATTTAGCCAGGCAGAAAGGAAAAGCTTTTTCTTAAAAAGAAAAGCCAAGAAAAGGGGAAAACTTCAGCTGTGGTTTCTCCTTCACCACTGGAGGCCGTTAAATCTTCCTTCAGCCCCTGCTCTTGCTCGAGCAGGAGTTGGAAGCTGAGTGCTGGAAGTGCTGGAGGAAACTTTATGGGCTGTGTTATGTAGGTGGCAGGTTTAGATTATTGTAATGGTCATATTTGGCCTCAAAAGTCTGCGAAAAGATGAGGTGGAGTGCAATAAAACCAGTCTTTTACCTCTCTGCAGGATAGAGAGTTTAGATTTATTAAGGAATGTCTGTTCAAAGAGGAATTTCTTGCTTTAAGATCCCTTCCAGCCCAAACTCTGCTGTGATTCTGTAAAATCAAAATCCGTGATTCTGCTGTCATCCTGAGATGAAACATTATCCGAGATCAGGGAGGTTATTTCTGGGACTAACTGATTTTTATCCTCTTTTTACTTGGTAAAAAATATTTTTATTTGAGACATGTGTGGCTTAGTTGACAAAAAAATGCCTGTTAACGTTCTGCCACGTGGAGAATCTCAGGCTGAGCTCAGGCTGTTTCCTTTCCATCAGTGGATGGGAATTTTTTCGGGGTCTTACCTGCTGTGAATTCTATTTCCTATTAAATGGGATTTGTATTTGTAGTTGGAGAGAGAGCAGGAGTTGTAACCCTTCCTCCTTTAGAACAGGTTTTTATGTTCAGAAATATTTGTCCTGCTTCCAGTTATACTGAAAACAAGCAGCTTTTTCTTGTCCTGGTGGCTTCCCTCTCTTCCCAGCCCCTCAAAAACCTTGAGTTTTCCTCATAAAATGAGGTTCATTCATCCAAACCATTCACTTTTCTATGAGAACCATAAAATGGAAAAAAGAGCAATATTATGAATGCATAAACCCCAGGTGAGCATCAGGAGCTTTTTATTTGATCAATAATTAGCTCAGTTGTTACAGAGCATTATTTAAAGTGCCTGGGTGAGCGCGGGGTTATTAAAATGTAAATATCAGGGGATGGAAATGCAGAGCTGAATCAGCAAAGTAGGTCAGAACCCCCAGGCTCAGGAAGGAACCAAATCATCAACAATGGAATTCTTGCACCAAAATACAGGAAAAATGAGCAGTTGGAGCTCTTAAAGGAAGGCAGCTTTTCCTGAGCTGGGGGAGAGGCTCTGGGATGAGTTTGGCTTTGCACAGTGCTGCCTTCTGAGCCAGGAGCAGCTCCACACTTGCCTTCCATCCTGTGAGTGCCAGAGCATCAGGATCTGCTTCACTGGGCACGGTGGAGTTTGGTCAGAGGATGGATTTGATGGTCCTGGGGCTCTTTTCCCACTTTACAATTCTGGGATTCTATGATCATTACTGGTGTTGTGTGGTAAAATAACAGAGGAGTTGTTTTACCAGGAGTGTTCTGCACGTGGTGGAGCCCAGTACCCTGTGAGTTCCCAGAATCCCAGAATCCCAGAACAGCTGGGGTTGGAAGAAACCTCTGGAAATCCCCCAGTCCAGCCCCTTGCCAGGCCAGGGCCCAGGTGGGCTTGGAATGGCTCCAGAGAGGGGGAAATTCCATGTTACTTAGTGAAATAAGAAACGTGGACAGAGAATATTTACCAGGGCCTGGAGGGACAGGACGCAGGGAATGGCTTCCCACTGCCAGAGGGCAGGGATGGGTGGGATATTGGGAAGAAATTCCTCCCTGGGAGGCTGGGGAGGTGCCCAGAGAAGCTGTGGCTGCCCCTGGATCCCTGGAAGTGTCCCAGGCCAGGCTGGATGGGGCTTGGAGCAGCCTGGGACAGTGGAAGGTGTGGAACAAGATGGGATTTAAGGTCCTTCCCAACCCAAACCCGTGTGGGATTCTGGGATTCTTGATCTCAATGCCGTGTCCTCAGGATCTCTGCAGCTCCCTGCATCCACTGACTGGGCGTTTCTGAGCCAGGAAAACATTTGAGCAGAGCAGTGGATTAAAAGATAAATCTGCTGAAGATCCTGGCTCTCAGACCTGAAGAAAGACTGATGAGAGCAGGAACTTCAGATTCGTTTCTCACTGAAAAGGTTACACAGAAACCAGTCTTAGTTAAAAGTCCACTCGATGGAACATCTTGGGGATTTTTTTTTGTAGGCATTTGACATTTTAAAGATAGACCAGATAAATACCATCACTGAGAAACTGTATCAAAGGGAAGATATTCTAACCTTGGAATAAACGTTCATTTTTATCTCTGTGTGAAGTGGATCAAGGACTTTCTGCATGAAGTTCTCTTTTCCTCTTTATCTTCCTCGCAGCATTTGATATTAGTGAAATTGGTAGATAGCAATTACAGATTCCCAAATTGTAGGAGATGATTTACATTGTAAAGTACAGGAAGTTTCTGGTCCAAAGGATTGTTTGTTTATAGCTGTGTGGAAATAAATTGGTTTATGCTGTTAAATTAACTTGTTCTTGGGCAGGTTTTCACTTGCAGAAGCAATTCCTGCTGCTCCCTTCAGGGAGGGTCTCTCCCAATTTTGGGATGTCCAGACTATTGTTGTCCTCTGCCCCAGGTGGGGGTGATGATTTGAGCTGGAACATATATTTATTTTAATACATAAATAATCTCAATTTCAGGAGAATATCAATGGAGGGAGGGAAAATTCATCACCTCACTCTATTTTTAGTGCAATCATAAGAGTTAAATAAATATTTAGCTTTGGTTTTTTTCCTCTTTCCGTGAACCAGTCTGCTTTTACCAAATTCCCAAGAGTCTGTCACGACAGGTGTGTCACAATATGGGAAGAAACTGGGAGATTTTTGTCCACAATATGGAAAATAATGATGGTTTTTCCAGCAGAAACTCCTTTTGGATGGCTGGTGAACCAGTGCTTGGCCTTGATGAATCCCATGGGTTGCTTAAATGTGGGATTACAGTCATTATAATTTCTGAAATGGAATTATTGTAGGATTTATGAGCCCCATGTATAAATGTGCTTGAGTAGGATTTAAGTGTGTTTTTTATGAAAAATGGCTTTTTTAGGAAGCAGAGCACAAAGACCCCTTTGGAGTCCAGTCGTTCATAGCTGCCACCATCCCTTGGAGCGTTTTAGTCCAATTTTCTCCAAATCCTGTCTCTTCTTTTAGGATTTCCTGATGGAAACATTCATCATGTTCAAGAACCTCATCGGGAAGAACGTCTACCCCTTCGACTGGGTGATCATGAACATGATGCAGAACAAGTGAGTAGAGAGGGAAAAGCTCCGGAGCTTTCCCGAGCCGGCGGCTCCGGCTTTGCTCCGGAACGTCGGGGTTGCTTGGAAACAGCAGCCACGAGGCTGCAGCCAGCCTGCCCTGGCTTTGCCTCCTTCTCTGATGCAGAGAATTACTGAAAAATGGGCTCTGCAGGGGTGTTTTAATGGCCTGGTTTAAGGCTCTTGGAGTCCACCAAAAATTAAGAGTGGCATCAGGAAACCTGGATTTTGGAGGCAGCTGCAGGTGCAGTAAAATTCTATCCATATCTTATAATAATTCAGTTTATTCTTTGGAGGATGGATTGCATGTTTTGCATATGACCTCAAGCTGGGGGCTGTTGTATGGAGTTGTATGTCCAGGAATGATTTCAGTGGTGTTACAAGAAAGAATTAAAAAAGCTTTTAAATCCAAATTCCATCACCCCAGTGATGCAGAGAGAGGCTGGAAATGTTTCTAATGCTCATTTTTTTCCCTCAATAATTGCAGTTCTGTCATTATTTAGCATTCCTTTGTGCAGTGTTTTATGCTGGTGACATTTTATTAAGTGTGTCAAATGCTTTTATGTGTACTGAGATGAAAGTATAAGGGAAAAACATTATATTTACCAGTTGCCTGGAGAAATCTCTTCTGCATTTACTGGAAGCTACCATGGCTATAAAGTTGTCAGCGTTTCCTTATATAAAATCCTGAACCACAGCTCCTGCTCTCCTTATAAAAATGCACCATAACTTTAATCTTGGCTTCTGAAGTCTCCTTAACTCCCTAATAAAATCCATTCTGGATAAACAGGAGGCAGGAGATGGAGCCATCTTTGGGTTCTTCCTGCTGGTTTGGAATGCTTGGGAAGCACCTGGTGTTTGGCCTGAGGAGCCCTTTGAGAGCTGATGAGAAACATGTGAAGCCCTTTGGATTTATTTCTTAATTTATTAATTTTGAAAGTGGTTTTGCTTTAACAACTCCCAGTGTCTTGGGAGCTGTGTTGGAGGTGTTGGGAAACCCTCCCAGCATGTGTTGCCTGTGAGCAGGAGAACTCTGGAGTTCCTGGAGTTTGGGAGAGATTGAAACAGGATTTGGGAAGGTTTGTGTTTGGACATTCTTAGTGCCTTGGCTGGCATTGATGAGTGGGGCCAGGACAATTGCAGTGTGGTCCATCCTGCAGGGAGTGTTCCTTGTGCCAGCCCAGCACAGGAGGGACAGCGAGCTCATGGACAGGATCCAGAGGAGGCACGGGGCTGCTGCAGGGCTGGAGCCCCTCTGGAGCCAGGCTGGGAGAGCTGGGGGGCTCACCTGCAGAGGAGAAGGCTCCAGGGAGAGCTCAGAGCCCCTTGCAGGGCCTAAAGGGGCTCCAGGAGAGCTGGAGAGGGGCTGGGGACAAGGATGGAGGGACAGGACACAGGGAATGGCTTCCACTGCCAGAGGGCAGGGATGGATGGGATTTGGGAAGGAATTGTTCCCTGGGAGGGTGATGAGGAGCTGGGATGGAATTCCCAGAGAAGCTGTGGCTGCCCCTGGATCCCTGGCAGTGCCCAAAGCCAGGCTGGACAGGGCTTGGAGCAGCCTGGGACAGTGGGAGGTGTCCCTGCCATGGCAGGGGTGGCACTGGATGGGATTCAAGGTCCCTTCCCACCCAAACCAGTCTGGAATTGTGTTTTTTTCACATTATTGCCCGGTGACCTCTCCGTGTTCGCTTGGGTGCGGATTTCACCTTGATTTTATTTGGCACTGTGAAATTCTGGCCAGAGAAATGAAAAGGTACAGAAAGAGCCTTTCCCTGCCCACGGGTTTTCCCTTAAAGCACAAAGGGATCCTTCCCCCAGGCAGTTCCTCATGGAAAATTTGGAGCAATGCAAAGCACGATGGTTCACAGTCAGGACAGAGGCTTGGAATTTTCATCCTTAAAAACAGTCTTGTCTTTATCCCATGCTGAACATGAATTCCTGAGGAAGCAGAAAGGGGATGTGTTGATGATCTTTGATTCTTCCTGGCTCCCCTCAGTGCTTGTGGAATATGTGAGTAGTATTTCAAGTTAAAAACAAAAATGTTTTCCAGTTTTTCTGGTGTTGATGAGTATCTTCAGATGTCCTAAGGGGGGTTGTTCATCCCTGATTCCCTCATTCTTTCATTCCCGTTGTGCCAGCTCCTTTGGGAATGTGTCTCAATTGATTACCCTGCTTTTCATTTTTCCTGTTGGAGTTAATGTGATTTCCAAAACCAGAAAGCTGCATTGTAAAATACCTTGTTTCGTCCATCTGCTCCATTTATTTCCACCCTTATAAAGTTTTATTGTAGAAAACCAGATGAAATTTGAGAACAAATTCTGTCTTTTAAAGCTGTGGCATCCCCTCCATAGAAATAACTCTGAATGTGCAAGTTTGTGTCATTTTTGGAAGCACCTCCTTGGGAGTCCTCAGTGCCATGAGCCAAATCAAGGGAACTAAATTTTAAATGTAGCCACAATTTCATTTATTTCCTGCATGGAATCTATCTGGTAGTGTGAAACAATGGGAAGAAGAATAAAAATAGCTGGGAAATCGAGCTCTAATTGCCCTTTTAGACCAATCCTTTAGGAAGTTTCCCCTAAAGCTCCTCTCCATACAATGCTTTGCTTCCAGGTTAAAATACTCTGGATTAAGTAGTGGATTCAGGTATTCTGGATGAGATCAAGTTGTAGCTCTGGGGGAAGAGGGGAGGTGGAGAAATGCATGTAAACAACTGGGTTACAGGGAATATTTGCAAATATAAGTTTAGTTCAAATTTAGTATTATATATTTTTTATTTTGGCTAGTGGGACAAATACATAGAAATATATAGAAATATATATTATTTTTATAGATATATTATAGATATATCATACATATCTATATTAAGAAATAGCTGCACACTCAGTCACAGAAATTACTCTGGTTTTGGTGCAGTGCATGAAAGGATCAGGGTCCTCTCTCTTTCTTACCTCCCAGTATTGCTGTGCCAGGCTCGGGATCACATCCCCAGTTCAGGATCACATCCTAAGTTCAGGATCACATCCGTGTTCAGGATCACATCCCCCTCTCAGGATCACATCTAATGTTCAGGATCACATTTGTGTTCAGG
>VZTG01010308.1:77098-97119 GCA_013397845.1 Melanocharis versteri
CATCCCATGTTCTGGATCACATTCCAAGTTCAGGATCACATCCCACGTTCAGGATCGCATCCCCTCTCAGGATCACATCCCCTCTCAGGATTACATTCCATTCTCAGGATCACATCCCAAGTTCAGGATCACATCCCATTCTCAGGATCACATTCCATTCTCAGGATCACATCCCATGTTCAGGATCACATTCCAAGTTCAGGATCACATCCCATGCCTTTGTTCCAGCACCACAGGAAGTCACGCTGTGTTCCCACCTTTCATGCTGGAATGAACACAAAAAATCTTCATATCTAATGTGATAATTCTTCCTTTTTTGTCAAATACTTTATTTACTGACTTGTCTAACGTAGTAAAATTCTCATTTTAGCAAAGCAATTTGTTGATTCAGAGCCCAAGATTTTGGTGTCACCAATTTGATGGAATTGCCACCAACGTGTTCAAGGTGACATTGGTTTGCAGGATCAGCGTTTTGGGGGTGAAAGTATTCATTTGGGGGTAAAACAAGAGAATATTCAAACTGATGCACTGGCTTTTCCTTTCACTGTCAAATTTTGGTGCAGATCAGGCCCTGGTTTACTGTAAACAACAATATCCAAGGAAAGGAGATGGAGAAACCACTGAGGGATGACAGAGATGGATAAGAGACCATTAAATGTACTTTTCAAACAGCTCCTTGGAAGGAGGAGTTGGAAATCTCTTATAATTCCTTTTAGGATACTTGTCCCCCTCTAAAGTCCAGCTGTTGTAGGGTTTGTCTGTGCCCACATTTTCAGGAAGAGTTATTCCTATTCAAGCCATAATATCTGTATTTAACAGTTTTAGGCACTCAGGGAGTTTTCCTGTGTTTCTGGATAGGGCTGGGAAGTGCTTTGTAGGCAGATTCTTCATTCCAAGCATCTCCTGCAGGAAAACACACGCGAGGAGTTGGAACTGCAAAAGCAGTCACAAAAAAAGGCAGGGATTTTGTCATGTTTACATTTCCCCCATCGAAACCATGTTTCGAAATGATTCCGAAATGCTTCCGAAATTGTTTTTAACTTTTGTCAGAAGCTGACAAGCTAAACTTAGGTTCCTCCTAAACACATAACTCAGAACATGAAAGCAATTCCTCCCTACGGTTCCGTAAATGAAAATAATTTAGTCTTTGGTCTTACTTTTGGCATTTGAGACAATCGGTTCCTTTGGTAAGACCTTATGATATATTAATTTGTAGCTGCTACTTTCATCTGCAGCTGTGCCAGTGGAAGCTGAGTTGCCTATGAAAAAGGAATTTGATGTTTGCTGTTCTATTTTTTGTTTCTAATGTCCACATTTACATAAAATACCTGTTTGTTTTGCCTTTTGAAGTCGGAGAGAAAGGGATGAGATGCTCCTCGATGAAAATGAGGTTTCTCGTGTCTATATTTTTGTTTTCCAGAGGAAATAGAGCTGGCCTGGGCAGGGAATCTGGAGGGTGCTACCTGTTATGTCAGAGAGGGTTAGGCTGGAAATCAGGAGAAGGTTCTTCCCAAAGGATGGGCACTGGAAAAGCTCCACAGGGAGTGGTCACAGCCCCAAACTCTGCTCAGCAGCAACAGAAACATCCCTGGATTATCCCCCTTGTTCCCAGCACAAATCCAAACCACCACCATGCAGCAAATACCCTCAACCCCACCCAACCCCACCCCAGCAGCCCAGGATCTGACGGATTTTCTGTGTGAAAAGCCAAGAAGAAGCCTCGCCAAGAGGAGGACGAAGGGCGGGGGAGCCGCTCCGGATGAACACGTCCCGGAATGTTTATTTTTGGAGCTCACAGGGAGATGCAGGCAGTTCTGCGGCGTGGTTGTCATAGCAGTACCTGTCAGACGCGTGCTGTGCTCTCAGAGTTGCCTCCAGTGATGTTTGTGACCATCCATCAGCACTGGGCAAACTCTGGCACACGTCAGGAGCCGCAGCAACTTGTGCGTAGCTCGGAACCTGCCAGAGCAGCCTCTGAGTTTGTCCTTCCTGACAAGTCACCCAAAGCCCGACTAAAATTGGGGTTTAGCCTATGGAAATGCGGCTTAATTGCGATATTCTGCTGGGTTCCAGGCAGGCTGATGGAAACAAAAGCAGGATGGTTTTAATAAATGTATGAAAATAGGCTCTTTGCACTTACGTAATTGGCCAGTCAAGTTGCATCCATCAGATGAGTGCAAGTGCAAAAGCTCTTATTTAAAATCCATCCCGAGCTCCTGCTGGGTGAGGGGTGCTTTTCATAACGGGGAAAAAGAGGCCACAAGGATGGCAAAGATTCTGGATTCAAAACTACAGGAAAAGCAGGGACACCCCACAGTTTCACAGCCTATCAGTTATTAAATCTATGGGATTGGGGTGGAGGCAGCAGAAAAAAGCTTTAAAATCATGATTTCCTTTCCCAAACCCCTTCGTGGGTTCAAGCCTGTGTTAATTCCATGTTCAAAGACATTATTCATGGCCTCAAATTGCTCCAGGGGAGCTTTAGATTGGAGATTAGGGAAATTATTTTCGTGGAAAGGGTTTTCAAGCACCAGATCAGGCTGCTCAGGGCAGTGGTGGAGTCCTCATCCCTGGAAGTGTTCCAAAAACGTGTGGAACAAGGTGGGTTAAGGATTGAACTCAATGACCTTAAAGGTTTTTTCCAACCTTAACCACTTAATTTTATGATCAGTGGATGTGACTTGAAAATCTGAATTTATAACTGGGGCCCTGATTACTAAAATATTTCCTCGGTATATATTTTAGAGGAATAGGGTGACTGGTTTACATTTCCAAATTGGAACTGGGATGAAGGAAGTGTTTGAAATGCAATTATATTTCAGGAGGCCAAGGGATGCATTGTTTGAAGAAGAGTCTGAACAGTACAAAAAGCTTGGATCAGAAGGAATTGCTGCTACTTTTCCTGACTATTAATGCATTTGCTATAGGACTCTGTGCTTACTTAGGAAGTTTAAGAGTCCAGACATGCAGCTTGAACAATCAAATAATTTAATTCAGGCCTGGAATGCAATAAGCCTTCAAATGGGAGCAATTTGGTTTTTCTTTAGTGCTGGATATTTCTCTGTATTGAAAAACCTCCCTCTATTTCCCACGTATAGACTGAGGATAACAATTTTCAAAGCTTGTAACTTCCTTAGGAACCAGTTCTCAAAATTAACTCATGTGCCCCAAAGTTTGCTCTTCATCTGGGAATAAAAGACACGAATGCACACTGATAAATCGTCTAAAATTTCTGTACATGCAGGGTTTTTTTCGCTGTCTATAAAACCCTGTTGCATAATGCACTGACCTTTTCAGGAAAGACCTTGCAGGATTTTTTTGCTTTAGCGTTGTACCTGTCAAATTAACTGCACCTGGGAGGAAAATGAATGTACGTGACTCTGTTTGAAATAACAGGGTATTTTCTTATTCAAAGAGCCGAGATTCCTTGAAGGAAAATTCTCCAGCATGTGCTCTTTTCCCTTGGGAGTTTCCACCCCATAGCAGGTGGGTTTATCCCAGCTTTTGGAATTAGAAATGTCCCTGGCATTGGTGGAATATTGGCAATGGTGTGGTTGTGAGAATTGTTGAACAGTTGGGGCAGCCCACTGGATTTAATGATCTGGTTTTGTCCTTAGTTTCTGTCGTCTGTGATCACTTGTGATGGAGAAGTCATGGAAGGAGGGCAGGATTGGATGGGATTTGGGGAAGAAATTCTTCCCTGTGAGGGTGGGGAAGGGCTGGGATGGAATTCTCAGAGAAGCTGTGGCTGCCCCTGGATCCCTGGCAGTGCCCAAGGCCAGGCTGGAGCACTCTGGGATAGTGGAAGGTGTCCCTGCCCATGGCAGGGGTGGGAATGGGATGAGATTTAAGGTCTTTCCTACCCAAACCAGTCTGGGATTCTGAGAAGCACCCGCTGATGCTGCCAGTGTGGGGATGTGGGTGGGAGATGTCCCAGCCCTCCCAAATCCACCTGCTCCTTTTCTGAGCACTCCTTCCATCTGTTTGGGTCATGATTAGTCCCTCCTGGGGTCTAGAGGTGGCATAATGATTTCCAGTACTAAAATAATTACCTCGTCGATCATAATTGTATCATCTTAATTACGGGTTTTGTGTGTTTGGAGCTGTGTTGGGATTTTGGGAGGATTTCCTGCAGCAAGGTGGGCTTGGGCTGGTGCCCATGTCCAGCATCCACTGTGATGCTGCTTGTTCAGGATTTTCTTGTTGTGCTTCCCTTTCCAAAGAGTTTTTCCTGTCCCTAAAAGTGGATGGGATTTGGTGTCCTCCCAGGAATGGAGATCTCGGAGCTGTGGCAGCTCTGTAAAACCAGGAGAAGGCTGTTGCAGGTCCTGCACATCCTAAAGCACAATTTGCTTTTAATTTTGGTTCCAAAAAATCACTGTGGAGCATTGGCTCCACCTTCACTGCTCAGCAGCAACCCTGAGACACTTCAATCTTTGATTTGCCACCAGAAAGTTACAGTGACGTGGAAGCAAAGAATCGTGTGTTAGAGAACAGCTGTTCCTGCACCAGGAAGAAACACAGAGGGATAAAATGATCCCAACTGCTGCTGTTCTTGAGTTCAAGGGGGAAAAGGTGAACTAAGGGGTTTTTAGAGAATTTTCTTTTTTTTCATCTTTTCTTCCATTGAAAGGCCTTGCTATTTTTGGCACCTGGCAAAGTTTTAGGTAGCGAGGCAGCGCTGAGGTTTAGACCTGGAAAATTCCTGGGCATGAACTGATTGTCCTCCTTGGAGTGGGGGCAAATTAAATCCCTTCAAAACCTTTTCAATGCTCCGTGTGTCTTACAAAGCTCGGGAACTTCAAGGAATCTGTGGGTTTATCAGAGAATTGTTAAGGTTGGGGAAGAGCTCAGAGATCAGAGTCCAACATCAACCCAGTAGCACCTCATCCTCAAGTGCCACATCCACACATTTTTTGAACACTTTCCAGGAGTGGGATCTCCACCACTGCCCTGCTGGACCACAAAATTTCTTTCCATGAAGAAATTTTTCATGATATCCAACCTACAACTCCCCTGGCACAGCTTGAGGCCGTTTCCTCTCATCCTGTCACTATTATTTAGAATAATCTTTAATCCAGGGGACACATCCCATGTTACTGCTGTGGGATTTCCATGGAGGATGTTTCACGAGGAATCACCAGTAGGAGTGGCCACTCCTCCCAAACCCCACTTTGCCCTGCTGGTTGTCTCCCCTGGAGTATTGTACCTGCTCTAAAGTCGTGAGCACTTGAGAGGCACCTCCCAGTCTGTCATTTCCATGAGTGGCTCAGAAATACGGGATATTTTGAGGAAAAATAGGGCACAGGAGCTGCCCACAGCCAAGTGAAAGAGGCAGCGTGGCTCAACTGCTACACTGAGCAAGAGCCAGAGAATGTTGAAAATGGCTTTTTATTCCTCATTTTGTGGAACCATCACCCCCAGGATGCTGTGGAGGTCTGGTTTCCTTTGTTTTTAACAAGATCCTTGGAAAGCCAACTCGGTTTTTTGGCTACTTTCCCTCTTTTTTTTTTTGCCAACTTGCATCTTGACAGTGTTGAGAACTGCTGGGTTTCACACATTGTTTTGAAAGGAAGCTCTAAGAGGTTCTTAGCCTGTGTGTCGTGGTAATTCTCTGCTAAGAGCTAATTGAGGCCTGAAGAAGCTTTGCCAAATTAATTTCAAATAGGACACAATGATTCCAATATTATTTGCCCGTCTGGAATCTAAACCTGGCTTGACATGAAGGTACTTTGGGATGACTGTACTCAACCATTTTACCAGCCAGTATCTTTATCAGTTTGGGTTTTATGATTTTTTTTGTCAAATTAAGCAAGAAGAATTCGATGTATTGTGCACTAAGTGATGGATAATAATGTTGTTACATATTTTCGGTTTTTGTTTTGTGCTCTAATTACTTCAGGAGCAGCAGAAACCCTTGGCAGATTACATTTCCTCAGATAGACCCTTTAGTGTGAGCCTTCCTTTAACTCAGAGTTTTCTTACAATTTCCTAATTACAACTGAAGAAACCCTTAACTGTCATTTGAAATTTTACGTTTTTATTTTGTGATTTTAATGTTCTTTTCTCCATTGCTGCTTGAACCCACCCCAGAGGCTCTGGTGTGTAGATACTCAGAGTTTAGCTCTGTCTGAGACGAGCTCGTGAACATTTGAATCCATGTCGTTGTACCAGTGTGGGTGTTTGGGATGAAGCTGCATCCGAGCAGTTGCTTTCTCATTTCATGGAGCTTCGGGGACTTTTCCAGCTTTATTCTGCTTTTCCTGGCTTCTCACAGCCAGTTTTGGTGCCTGCAGCTCCACATTCCTTGGGACCACCCGGAGGAGTTTTGCTCCTTAGGTTCCCGCGGGAAAAATGATCCCTGGGAAATGTGAGCAAAACCAAGGCTGAGCAAATGATGATGGTGCCCTTTGGTGGTGGGAGTCCAAAGACCATGGAGCATCCTGGTGGCACTTGGGGACACGGGTCTGTGCTGGCTTTGGAATGCTGGGTTGGGCTCGATGATCTTCGAGGGCTTTTCCAACCTAAATAATCCCATGATTCTGTTGTGAATTGTGAATCATTAAAAAAATAATACATTTAAGAGCAAAGTACTATTTTATAGTATGTACAATATCTCTGTTTACTCAAGCTGCTCTAAATGCTGAAAATCCTGAAGTCACTCACTGATGGTCAAACCCACAGAATTTCAGTGCAAAGCTCACTACAGAAATCTGAATTCCAGACTAACGGCCAAAAAAAGCATTTAAACCTGAAAATAATATCCCAACAACCATTTTTTGTTACTTTTCAAGACTGAAATATTGGGTTTTTTTACAATGCTGGAAAAGATGAATAAACCCCATGTGTTAAAAGCAGCCCATATTTCACGTTCTACCTTAGCACCCAAAAAAACGTTCTACCTTAGCACCCAAACCCACCTGGATGTAGGTACCCTCCTGTGTTCCAAGTATTAATTGGAATTCTGGTGCCCTGACTGCTCAGTCTGTGCACATTTCACCCCCCCGGGAAGGGCGTCCACGTCACAGCCCCAAAAATGAACGTTCTGGGGGTTTTTTAGCACAGGATGTAAGGCATGAACACGATGTGGGAACACTCGGTGCTTATTAAAGCAGCGGCATGAAGGAGGTAATTAAATAAAGCTGAAGGTGTTAAATCCCAAAGCAGGGCTCCATTTTTACCAAGTCAAAGCTAACACCACCTGATGTTTATTTTTAACGGGGAAGGTGTAGCAACTTTCACTTCAAATGTTTTTTTTCCATATCAGCATCATTCATTTGCTACCATTGCCCATTTGAAAATACCCAGGCAGTGAAATATGGGCTGCTTTTAACACTTGGGGTTTATTCATCTTTTCCAGCATTGTAAAAAACCCCAATATTTCAGTCTTGAAAAGTAACAAGAAATGGTTGTTGGGATATTATTTCCAGGTTTAAATGCTTTTTTTGGCTGTTAGTCTGGAATTCAGATTTCTGTAGTGAGCTTTGCACTGAAATTCTGTGAGTTTGACCATCAGTGAGTGACTTCAGGATTTTCAGCATTTAGAGCAGCTTGAGTAAACAGAGATATTGTACATACTATAAAATAGTACTTTGCTCTTAAATGTATTATTTTTTTAATGATTCACAAGAATAGTGACCAACACAGTTATTAATTTAATACAGTTTGGGTAAAATATGCCTAAAACCCTGCTTGCTTTTACCTTGCCAACACATTCCTTTTCTGAATTGTCATCTTTTTCAATGAGTGGCAGTGGTGCAGCATTTTGGCTTCTCAGAGCAGCAGCCTCGATGCTTAAAAAGCCAGCGAGGCTTTTTCTGGGGTTATTAAATTTTAGGATCAGAAATATTTCATGAACATATCCTAGCAAACAAGCTTTTCCAGTTGGAGTATGAGGAAGCACAGCCACTATAGGAAGAACTATTTCTAAAAATAAGGGAATTATTCCTGCTCTGACGTAACAGATGGGTGATTGTAGGGCAGGAAGAGTTTGAAGCATATTTGGAGAGAAAAGAGGTGCCAGATCATTGGCTATCACCAGTTTGAAGGTTTATATCCCTGAATATGAGCACTGAAAAGTCATCTCCTCTCTCTCTCAGTGCATTGCAGGAGGAGGTTGAGCTCAGCCTTTCTTGATGGATGTTTCTCCTTTTCCATCAGAAGTGTTACAGGATTGCAGGTAGTAAAACAGAGATATTTCCAGATCTTGGGATGAACAGGCTGAACTGAGAAGGTAGATCCCTGATTTTTTAACATTAACCAAAATGAGAGCATCTTTAGTATACGGGTGATGGATAGAGATTATCACTGGTGTTAGAAAATACCCGTCCTGGGGCACACGCTCTGCAAATCCTGTTCCTTCAGCGGCTGAACTTTAAACTTCCAGCATGTTTTTCATTTGGGATGTTCAAAGCAATAACATGAAAGATATTAAAAGCAAACCTCTTCCTTCTTTAAATTCCTTATGTATAAGCATTCACCAAATGCCTGTTGAGCTGCAAAGGGAATTTACTGTCAGTGTGTTCGGGGATCTGTTTGGATTTGCTCTGCCTGGGACAGGAGCTTTGCTCTCCCAGCTTTTTCAGGTTTTTTGTATTGGGTGTGTGGAAAAGGCTTCCCTCTGCACCTTCCATCTTTCCCTGAGCCTGTCCATGTTCCCAGCCTGCATCCAGGCACTCTGGAAATGCCTTTGCTGTTCCTGCTCTGACCTTTCCCACCCCCACCTGACTTTAGCTTCCCTAAGCCCTCGCCTGGAGATTCAGGAGAGCATCCCCCTGCCCTTTGTGGGAGTTGTTTGCTGCTTGCCAGCAGCTCCAGGAAAAGGGAAAAATAATAATGTATGGCTGCTGCAGAAGGTGTGCAAACTGTCATTTCTCAGGTCACTGCGGTTATCAGTGACATGGAAAGTTTCTCTCTCTCTGCAAGTGGCTTCAGAGAGAGGGAACTGAAGTGGAGCACCTGATCCCTGATCCCTTCTTTGCTCCAGTTCCCTTTGGAGCTGCAGGGTGACAGAGCCACCTGTCCATAATGCACAGCACTCCCGTGGTGCAGCATCATCCCCTGGTTCCGTTTGGGAAGTCTGGGGCAGTTTCACTGGTCTGGGCAGCTCTTTGCTGGCTCAGGTGTCTGCAGAGCCAGCACTGAAGCTCTGCCGGGTGGGAAATGTGGGATGCAGGTGCAGCAGCACTGAGATGGGAATGCACAGGGCAGGAGAAGTCTGAAATGCATCACAGCATGGGGTGAGTCAGCTTATCCTCAAAAACTCTGGGAAGTGAGTCCTTCAGATGGGGTCCTGCAGAGTCCTCCTTCACAGGGAGGGGTGGATGGAGGGATGGATGGAGGGATGGTGGATGGATAGATGATGGATGGATGGAAGGATGGATGAATGGATGGATGATGGATGGATGGATNGTGGGAGGGGTGGGGGGATGGAGGATGGATGGTGGGTGGGTGAGGGGTGATGGATGATGGATGATGGATGGAATGGATGGAGGGATGGATGGACGAACCCACACAGGAAGCAGGGAAGGCTTCAACAGTTGTATCCTCCCCACCCCCTTTTTAATTTAATTTCTTTTTTTCTCATCTTCCATGTGAAAATGTATTTTAGTTCCTGTCACAAATGGTGAGAGCTTTGTGGAGGAACAGGTTAACAGTGTTAACAAAAAAATCACCTTTATGACATTACATATTTTTTGATGCTGGGATTTTCCTTCTGAGGGCTCAGGCACTCCCTGGGTTTGTTCCTGTCTGTGTTTGACTGTTAAAATGTATTTACTTTGTATGATTTGCCTGTAGCTGGCCCAGGCGCGTCTGTGCTATGTGAAGTGTAACAGAAGCACTCAAAAAAAAGATGTAGGAGAAGATAATTGATGATTTTCTGACAGTTCCCTGATAAAGATATCCAAACAGAAACATTTCTGGGATGAATTTCAGTTGCGTGTTGCCGTCAGTGAGTTTTTCAGGGAGGTGTGATACTGTGACGGCTTTGCGAGGATTCACTCTCCCTCCTCCACTTGTTGTCTCATGCTCTTCCTTCTGGACTGTTTTGCATCTTCTCATGTAGAAACCCGGTTTCATTTTTAAAAATCAAAGTGAAATTGCCAACTGTCAAAACCAAACATGTTTTCTGTAAGTTCTTCTCGAACACATATTAACTTTATATTTGTCAGACTATTTTTCACAACGTGCTCTCTCCACAACCACTTCAGTCGTGTTTCCTCGAGGAAAAGTTTTCTTAAGGAAAAATATTTCCATCTTTGAGATATGAATCATAGTTATTAGCTGATATTTGGTATTATGTTGGGATGTACTCTCCTGTTCTGGTACAGCCTCAAGCACTTTTTAGACTTAGAGATGTGCATTCAGCACTTGGCAGTGTTTGTATCTCTGAAAATAATATTTCTTAGCCAGAGTTTTTCTGATCTACATAAACCTGTAATTTTCAGTGTTTTTGACAGAATGTAAGGATTTTATTGGAGGTTCTTTAAGAATTAATCTTAATTTTTTCCAGTTGTTCAAAGCTCATTTTCCCCTCATTGTATTTAGACACTGCTGAGGCAGCAGCGGGGCATTGGTGCTCCTCGAGGGACGTGCTCTTGGCTCTTCTGGGATGTCTCTTGAATAATGTCATGGAATTACAGGATCCCATGCTGGAAGGGCATCTCAAGGATCATCTGGTTCTATCTTCTGGGAAAAGCTGAGGAAGGGAGTTTGGTTCTCCTTGGAGAGCACGTTCTCAGCTCTGCTGTGATTTTCTCTTGGTGAGAGGATTCTCATTCTGCATGGAATCACAGAACCGCAGGATGGAAGGGACATTAAAGATCATCCCATCCCCCCCCTGCCATGGGCAGGGACCCCTTCCCCTGTCCCAGGCTGCTCCAGCCTGGCCTTGGACGCTGCCAGGGATCCAGGGGCAGCCACGGCTCCTCTGGGCACCCTGTGCCAGGGCCTCCCCACCCTACAGGGAACAATTCCTTCCCAAAATCCCATCCATCCCTGCCCCTCTGGCAGTTTGTACCCATTCCTCCTTGTCCTGTCACTCCAGTTCCTGGTGAATTGTCCCTCTCCAGTTTCCCTGGAGCCCCTTCAGGTGCTGGAAGGTGCTGTGAGGTCTCCACACCACCTTTTCTTCTCCAGGCTGAACAATCCCAGCTCTCCCATCCTGTCTCCATAGGAGAGGTGCTCCAGACCCCTTATCAACTTCATGGCCTCCTCAGGACTTGCTCCAGCAGTTCCATGTCCTCCTTATGTTAGGGGCACCAAACCTGTCCACAATACTCCAGCTGGGAATCCATTCCCTCATTATTCCTGTTTTAATTAAGTATTTTCTGGTCTAGTCTAATGAAAAAAATCACCATTGTAGTAAACTCCTGCCTCTTGATTGCAGAGGGTGAAAATCCCCCTCTCTGCTTTGCAGCTGACAACTCAGTTTTAACAGACAGGAATCCCAAACAAGGATTAGATGGAGAACCCGAGGGAGTTGTGAGATGGTCACCAGCCAGTCAGGGGTGAGGCAGGGTTTGAAATTCTCTGTATTTATCTTTAGAAGGCCCTTGCAGTCTTTGCTGTGTGTTCTGGGTGATCTATAGCCTCAGCCAGGGCTTGTCAAACACCACTGCAAGGAGGCAGTTGGCTTAATTAAAGCAGATCGACGTTTTTACAGCTTCCTATATTTTAGTTTCTGCCAAGACAACTGACAACAAGAAATGAGGAATTTATGAAGGAATCATGAAAAATTTATGCTGGCATGTGAGATTTATTCATCCAGCATAGAAAGTGTGCTTTAAATTCTGACATCAGAGCTGCTAATAGGAAATTTGGAAATAGACTAAAACTGTTGATTTCTTTGGATGAATCTGCAGATTCCACCCTGGATTTCCATCCTGTGCTGCGTTTCGTATTTCACAGAACCATGGAATGGTTTAGATGGGGAAGGACCACAAAGATAATTTTGTTCCACTCCACGTGCAGGGACACCTTCCACTGTCCCAGGCTGCTCCCAGCCCCAGTGTCCAGCCTGGCCTTGGGCACTGCCAGGGATCCAGGGGCAGCCACAGCTTCTCCCCACCCTCCCAGGGAGGAATTCCTTCCCAAAATCCCACAGAAATCTACTCTCCTTCATCTTAATGCCATTTTCCCTTGTCCTATCAATGCAGTAGTTGTTGGATTTCTAACTTAGAACTGAGTTTGTTTCACTGTTAGTCAGGATTTCAAACTCATTATTTGCATTAGTCAAAACTCACGGGATAAAACCTTTTAGGAGAAAACTGGAGTATTGCCAGTGACAAACTTACATCAAATCCTTCAATATTGAATCTCTAAAAAAACCCCAGAACCTCAACCCAACACTCACATGCATTTCTGAAAAAAAAATTGTTTAGATATTTATTTTTTAAGCTTTGCTGAGCACTTTCTGGATATTATCTTCACAAAGCAGAACTCGGTGTTTGGATGTACGAGTCCACAGAGAAAATAACCACATTTTCCTCAGTCTCATTTCAGCTCGACTATTGCTTTAATTTCCTTTATAACTTCTGACATCTGTAGCACGAATTGCTAATTTGTTTGATCTGAAAGTTGGTGGGAAATAACGACTCCACGGAAGCCAGAGTGCAAAACCACTGTTGCATTCAGCATTTTTTGCCGTGGTTCCCCTGACGCGACCGACTCCTCCATTTCGTGCTTAACCTGGATTTGATTGAAATTTGTAAACTTTGCCTGTACATGGGGTTTTGTATCAGAGCTCGCTGTTCTCTCTGCTGTAAAGTATCTAATCCCTTCTACTTACATGTTTCTGTTAAAGCTGTTCCTTGTTCTGACATGGAAATCCTCCCTGTACAAGTGTGATGGATGAAACCCAGCGCTTGCCTTGATTTAATGTGGGGAGAGGTTTGTTAGAGCTGATAAATAGAAAGGGGTTGTTTTAAGACACCCTGGAGTGGGTTTTGGGCAGAGATGTGGGTGTGGGATGAGCACAGCGGCTCCAAGACTCGCTGATCATGGAAATTAATCTCCAGGTCTGGGAAAACTCAGCTCAGTCTGTCAGAGACGTCTCACAGCAAGCACGTGGAATGAGATAACGATGCACCGCAATTAACCTGAGGTGGGCAGCTTGAGATGAGACAAGGTTTACTGGCATGTGAGGTTTTTCCAGGCTTTTCAGCTCATTCAGTTGAAAATCTGGAAAGGCTGGATTGTATTTTGAGGATAGATATGTTACATAGCAGATAAATGCTGTTAAAAGTTGCTGGGTGCCAAGGGCAGCTTCTTGTGCAGTAGAAGAGATTTGCTTAAGGAATAGGACAGGACGGGGGAATGTCCTTAAGCTGTAGGAAGGCAGGGAAAGGAGGGATATTGGGGAGGAATTCCTCCCTGGGAGGGTGGGCAGGCCTGGCACAGGGTGCCCAGAGCAGCTGTGGCTGCCCCTGGATCCCTGGCAGTGCCCATGGCCAGGCTGGAGCAGCCTGGGACAGCGGGCGTAGGATTCTGTGATTCGTACGAAAAGCTGGAGGTTCTCTTTTCTCCATCTGAACTGTGGGAGATGTTCATGGGGCTGTCAACATGGCACTCAGGAAGGGTGAATCCGTGGAATCTTACAACTGTAGTTCCAATTTAGGTTGGAAAAAACCCTCCCAAGACCATCAGGTCCAATTCCCCCAGCACTGCCAAGGCCACCGCTGCCCGATGTCCCCAAGTGCCACATCCACACGGCTTTAAATCCCTCCTGGCGTGGGGACTCCACCCCTGCCAGGGCTGGACAGCCCTTTCAGGGAAGAAATTATCCCAATATCCAACCTAACCCTCCTCTGGTGCAACTTGAGGCCATTTCCTCTCGTCCTGTCTTGTCCTATCCATGTTCTCCAAGAGTTACCACCAAGTCATTTCCAGCTGTGTTCATAAATGAAATTGCAGTGATCCTGAACCAGTTTGCTTTAGGGTTTTAGGGGGTTTTTGCCTCCTTCCCAGTGCTCTTTAATAATAAATGAATTCTCTCCATGCAGTGAATAAGCCTGTTTGGGATGTAAGTAGTGCAATACATCTTACAGAGCCAGGGCTGGATTTGGGAATGCTGCAGGTTCTGTCAGGAGCTTTAGGCTGCAGAGGAACAATCCTGAAAAAGCCTTTTTTAAAATACAGAAAAAAAAGAGATTTACGTGGTTTGGTTTCTTTATGCTTCGAGAGAAAATCACCATGTAAAGGTTTCATCTTGTGTTGCTCTCTGGTTTTGTATCACTGAGTTCTGTGCATCAGTTGGGAAATTCAGGGTGAAGGATGCACTTAGGATGCACCAACAACAGAAAAAGAGGTTTTCTGGTGCTGGTCACTGTTTGTCCACTGGAACACTGTGACAGCCATTTAAATGTCTGATTGATCTGATTATTGTGTGGATCTAAATTTCCCTGCAGAAATTCTTCAAACCTCACCGGGAATAATTTGACTTTTGTTAGGTTTGTTTGTTTGTTTGGCTTTTTTTTTGGGGGTGGGTTTTTTCTGCTTTATTTTTTCCTTGTTGTTTTTTCCCCTCCTGTAGATATTGATTAATTGCTTGTGATTTGATTTATCTATTTATTTATTACCTCCCAGAGTGCTGCATTTTGGCTGTTGAGTGCATGAGCAAGCTGCTCATGGTAAAATCACAGAATCTGGGGATGGTTTGGGTTGGAAAAACCTTAAATCCCATCTCATTCCACCCCCTGCCATGAGCAGGGACACTTCCACTATCCCAGGTTTTTCAAAACCCCATCCAAGCTGTGATCCAACAATAATCCTAACCTTTTATTAATTTTAGAACAATCAAAAATAAATATCAAGAATTAAATCTTGATCACCCATTTCTGCTCCTTGGTGCCTAATTTTTCTTAGATTAATCTTTGTGTTGGTTACACAGACTTAAATTTCAAACCTAAATTTACGAGGTGTTGTTACCCCACCATGCAAGTCTTTTGATCTGCAATTAATAGGATAATTAAAATGTCATGTTTATGAAGATGATTTTTTTGCTGGCTGCGTCTGGGATATTTTACAATTCCCTTCCCAGCACTGGCTCTGGGCTTCCAGGTGAACATTGTGTCCTTGAGCTCTCCTTGACTGCACTAAGCTGTTCCTTTGTCCACTGTCAGCTCACAAAACATTAAACATTCCCTCCTTTCCCTGGATCATAAATTCCCTGGCTCTGGGAGTGCTGTCAGGATGGGGGAGATGCTGAGGCCGCTGAGCTGCCCTGGAGCAGAGCACAGGGGGACAGGAGGGACACAAAGTGCAGCTCATTGCCATCGAGCCAGGGCAGGAACACCTGGAGCCTGCACTTTGCTTATTTATACCTGAGATTAAAAGGAAAGAGCAAATTAAAGCCCAGGTTTTGAAAAGAGCAAATGGGATTTGCGCTCAATGTGCGACTCCACGGGTCGTCGGAGAGGGGAAAATGTGGTTTTTCCTTGCTCTGTGAAAAGCTCTAAACATTTTTGTACAAGTTGTTTTTATCCTATCTTAAACTCATTTCACCAATACAGAAGTGAGATGGTGCAAGTGAATAATTTCATGCTTTTTTTCTCTTTTATCAATAACTCAGTGTAAATACTTCACTTTTTTTGTGATGAGATTTTGGGGAGTTCTGTTGATGTGAAAGAAATCTTAAAAGTAGCACAAAGTTTCATCAAAAAAGTTAAAAAAGAAGCAACAACTTGTAAAACTTGCTCATCCCTGCAAGAATTTATGTCTGTAAGTACCTGAGCCAGTATTCAGGAACTTTGCTTGAAGACTGGCAAGGAATTCAACAGAAATTCAGGAAAACTACTCAAGGAAGCAAATTCTTCCATGCAAATTCACCGGGTTAAGAAGGAAGTGATTTGTGAAGGTTTTAAATTTTAACCCATTTTTTTTGAGTTTCTCAGTCCATTTTGGAGGCTGAATTATAGGATGGATGCGAAAAGGACAGATTTAATGTCAGAATTCAGGTATTTCAAGGCACAAACCTGGAGAATTTATACTGCAGGTGTCAGGAGGGATGCCAGCAGTAAAGCCCGGGCGACGTCAAGGAAGCAGCCAACACTTAAAATGTGATGCAGCTCGTTTTGGGATGTGCTGCAGGCTCTGACAGACACAGATTCCAAAAAATGGCCATAAATTGTCCAGACAGATGTTACCTCTGGGCCCAGGGGCTGCTGGAAGGGATGTGCTGTGGCAGATGTTGGGAACAGGGGTTTGTAGCTCGATTTGAGGGCTCAGCCAGGAGATCAGAGGAGATTTCTTAGCAGGGATGGGGTCAGTGCCCATCCTGGAGCACGGGAGAGCAGTGATGTGAGGAGAGCAGGAGATTCTGGTACCTGCAAGTGATGTGGAAATAAACGCCAGGATGAGATTTCCTGATACTACTGAAGGCTTAGGGAAGAATTTATTGGTCCTTAAAACTCCCTGACAGGAGGAGACAGCCAGGGGGGGTCGGGCTCTGCTCCCAGGGGACAGGACGAGGGGAAATGACCTCAAACTGTCCCAAGGGAGGGTCAGGTTGGATATTTGGGAAAATTTATCAACAGGAAGGGTCATCGAATGTCCGAATAAGGGAAGACTTCTTCACAGGAAGGGTTGCCAAATGTTGGAATAAAGGAAGATTTCTTCACAGGAAGGGTTGTCAAATGTCGGGATAAGGGAAAATTTCTTCACGGGAAGGGTTGTTGAATGTCGGGATAAGGGAAGATTTCTTCACAGGAGGGGTTGTCAAATGTTGGAATAAGGGAAGATTTCGTCACAGGAAGGGTTGTCAAATGTTGGAGTAAGGGAAGATTTCTTCACAGGAAGGGTTGTCAAATGTTGGAGTAAGGGAAGATTTCGTCACAGGAAGGGTTGTAAAATGTTGGAATAAGGGAAGATTTCGTCACAGGAAGGGTTGTCGAATGTCGGGATAAGGGAAGATTTCTTCACAAGAAGGGTTGTCAAATGTCGGAATAAGGGAAGACTTCTTCACAGGAAGGGTTGTCAAATGTTGGGATAAGGGAAGATTTCTTCACAGGAAGAGTTGTCAAATGTTGGAATAAGCTGTCGAGGGCAGTGGTGGAGTCCCCATCCCTGGAGGGCTTTCAGAGCCCTGTGGATGTGGCACTTGGGGACATGGGCAGTGCTGACCGTGGTGGCAGTGCTGGTTGATGGTTGGGCTGGATGATCTCAGAGGCTTTTTCCAACCACATCAATTATTCTGTGATTCTGGGATTTGTCAGGCTGCGGTTTTGATTATTTTAATTTACGTTTCAGTTTTACTTTCCTTTGTTTTTTGATTTGATTCTGAGGCTGTGGCAGAGAGTTGGGAGGTAGCTTGGTGTAAACTCCAGCCTAATGTTTATCTAAATTTCATGCCAATATAAGGTTCACAAAAACCAGTGATTTCTTTATCAGGAATTCAGTATGTGGTTTTTCCATTTCCTATGAATTTTGATCTATAATGTGCTAATGACCTTTTTCAAGAGCATTTTATTACAGCACCTCGTTTATCATGCTAAAAGATTTTTTTATTTTTTATGTGATGTTAAAAGTCACACATAAATTTGGTCTTCCATTCACCGTCCACTTATTTAACTGGGTATTTGATTTAAAGTTACTTCTGGCTTGAACACAATTTAAAGGTACTTTTGGCTTGAATTCAGTTAACTTAAACTATTTTTTGAGGTAATTACAACACAAATATCAACGGCAAATGGGCCCAATATGATCTTATGGGCAAGAATATATATATATATATATATATATATATATAATTTTATTCCTGCATTTTATACTGGAAAATCATCCATTGGATTTGTTACTCAAGCAATTGGGCATTGTGGGAAAATTAAACTTTGCCAACTTGTTCAGCTCTTCTTTGCTGAAGGGCCATTGTCAAAGATGCTTTGTTTGCCATAAAGAAAGATTTGTAGTGACAGTTTTATATAACAACAATAATATTAATTTGAATTATTTTTGGAAGAATCTCAGAGCAGCTGGGGAAGATCATCTGCATTATGTTGACCTTACAGATGTTCAAGTTGATTCATGGAGGAATGAAGTAATTTGCCTGTGCCCATGCAGTGAACAACCAGCAGTGAAGAATAGGAGTCAGCTCATAGATTATTTTCACGTGGAATGTTCAGCTCCATTTTGATAACTCGTGCGTTTTCCTTGGGAATATTAACCCATATCTCTGCTGAGACAGCCCAGTTCACATCTTGGGTGCGAAAGCTGCAAAATTATTCAAAATTCTATGCAAAATTAAGGAAGGTTGATGTAATATTTAGTTTTTTAGGGTCAGCAAGGTGTGGGCAGATACTCACCCTGAAGAAGCCGTAGGGTTGTGTACTTTTGGGGGGTTCAAACTTGATGGGCATGGAATTGTCAGGGAATTATGGAATGGTTTGGGCTGGGAGGGATCATCCCATTCCACTCCAGCCATGGGACACCTTCCACTGTCCCAGGCTGCTCCAGCCTGGCCTTGGGCACTGCCAGGGATCCAGGGGCAGCCACAGCTTCTCTGGAATTCCATCCCAGCTCCTCCCCACTCCCCCAGGGAACAATTCCTGCCCAATATCCCACCCATCCCAGCCCTCTGGCAGTGGGAAGCCATTCCTCCAGTTTTAAACAATAGGTGAAAACTCATAGAAATCTGAAACTGTGGGAAAAGCTCTGCAAAGGCTCCTCCCGGCTTTTCCTGGGGAAGAAGTGCTTCTGGAATAAATAAACCCCTTCTCTTGAGCCCCCTTCCCAGTGGATCCCACACCTGGCCCAGCTGGAGAGCTGCCCTTCCCCTGCCCCTCCATGAAGGAGGTATTCAAGGAGGGCACTATAGTTTTTTGGTTTTTTTTTTAAATCTAAACTGTAAATGTAGAAAATGATCACAACGTGCCTCCCTGCAAGAGCCCACATCCAACCTGGGAAACCCCAGGCACAGAGACTTGAAGAGAAGAGCAGAAGAAGCTTGACTCTATAACATTTACTTCAAATTAATTTTCTGCCATGCAGCTCCAGCAGTTCATTTTTCCTACTGAATGGGATCTAATAAGACCTAATAGGTGATAAATCAGTTTCCCAGTTTTGGGCATTAAGGAACTGCACTGCTGTGTTCTGCTAGAGCAGGAAGGTCTCCAGCTCTCTGTTCCACAACAAGCAGGGCATTAAATAGTCTTAAATCATCAGCCTGTCCCTTCCTCAGCTCCAGGACCACTCCTGAGGCTGGGAAGTTTCACAATGAGGGATCATTCTTTATGGCCAACTCTGTAGCTGCGAGCAGAGCAATTTAAAAAACACTTTAGGAGAGTGGTTCCTACATCTTGCTCCCGTTACAAATCACTTGGCCTCAGTGTTTACAAAATCTGCAGTTTAACTGATACAGATGGGTTATCAAATTATCCTGATGGAAACAGATAGAGAGGTTGTTTCCTATCAACAGATCCATTAGGAACTAACAGCAAAATGGGATTATTTACTCAGCATCTATTCATTCCCACTAATTTGGCACAGCGTTATTAGCACTGAAGCTTTACATGCAGAACACTCCAATTCTTGGGGTAATTTGATGATGCAAGACACGTTCCTGATCCATCATTTTATGGGATGGATCCTATAAACCTGTGCTTTAACAACCCAATCCTTATGCAGCTCTTACATGGCAAAGCACATCCATCCCAATTAGGAGCAACACCGGTTCTAGGAAAGGTTTAGACAAGCCTAAGGTTTATTATCCTTGGGTCTCTGTCCCACACTCCAAAGGCTTTATTGTTCCAAGGGCTTTTTTTCCAAGTTTAAAGCTGAACAGGGCTTTAGGAAGGTTCAGAGCTGCTGGAGCTCACAGCACAGGGGCTCAGCAGATCAACAGGTCAGAATCAGCTGGGTTACCTCGGTTGGTTTAAGTCACACAGACCCTTCCGAGTTCCTTTTCCCTGAATCCATGGGAGGATGGTTGCAAAAGGTGCTTTTTTGGAGCAGTGTTTGGGAAGTGAGAACCTCCAGCAGAAAGATGGGGATCAGGAAGGACCCATGTTCAGCCTGGAGAGGAGAAG
>VZTG01010309.1:21335-38959 GCA_013397845.1 Melanocharis versteri
TCCCCCCGAAGGCGGCACGTGCGGGGCGCCCCCGCCGTGCCGGTGCCGGTGCCGGTGCCGGTGCCGGTGCCGGTGCCGGTGCCGGTGCTCCCCACGGGGCCGTGCCGGCGGCACGTGTGCCGGTGGCACTGCCGGGGCCGGGGGGAGGCGGCAGCAGGGAGGGCGCACGGCGGCGGGAGCGTGCTGGGGAGCTTTCTCCTGATCTCCCTAATCTCCTGCTGGTGACCCGCCAGGCAGAGGCGGGCGCACGGGAATTAGCGACCGCGGCGGCCAACGGGGCCCCGGCAGCGGCGGCGGCGGCATCGGCCGGGGGCNTGTCCGGCCGTGTGTCCAGCCGTGTGTCCGGCCGTGTGTCCGGCTGTCCGGCCGTGTGTCCGGCCGTGTGTCCTTCTCCCCGCGCCCCCCTGAGGGGTGGATCCGTCACAAGGGTCACGAGTGCGAGTGCTCAGCCCGGTCCGGACCCGCCGTGTGTCCCCCGCGGGCGGCGAGGGGCCGGACCCCGTCGGGCTCGCTGCCCTCGGTGTCCCTCGGCAAGTGACAGCGCCAGCTGCCGCCGCTGGCCGTGTCCCCGCTCCGTGTCCCCGCTCCGTGCCCCTCCCGGAGCAGATGCTTCTCCTGTGAGGCACTGGAGGAGCAGGGGGGGCTTCCCGAGCTGTGAGCCAGCCGTTTTTACGGGATCACAACCCAAGAGTGCTGTTCCCTGCTCCGAACTCCTCTCCCCACACCCCTGTCCCTGCCCAGCAGAGTGACCCCAGTGTCCTGTGGTGGGGGACCTGTCCCCGCAGCCCCAGCGCTGCTGTTGTGCTGCCTCAAGGGCATCAGCCCTCGGGACACAGGGCGGGATTCATCCCGCTAAATTTAGCTTCCCCCCGGGTCAGTGGCTAAATCAGGGCCAGACGGATTACAGGGAGCAGGGAGAAACCCGGAATTCCCAAGCACCCACCCCGGGGTGGCCGTGGCCCTTGGGGACAGAGGTGTTTGGGGTGGCCGGGAGGCTGCGGGATGGCTCAGGGGTGTCAGGGACACTTCATGTCCCCTGCCCAGGCTCTGCTCCCTGCCTGGGGCACGTCCAGCTCAGCCTCGGTTCCCTCCAGCCCTCCTGTTCCAGGGGGACGATGTGGTTTCTCCCTCCTCCAGCTCCAGTTACCTGGGCTGGTATGCCCCAAATGTGCCACCTTTGGGCTCAGTCAACAACTGGGACAGGGACTCTGTGGGGATTGTCCCCACATGTAACCCCGGGCAGAATTTCCCCAGGCAGGAGTTTTCCCTCGCTTGCTGCCTCAGTTTCCCCAGTTGGAATCCAGAGCCGGCTCACCCATGGGTTTGGTGAGGTGCCTTGGATCTCCTCAGGAGGATTTTCTGGCATATCCTCCCCTCCCACCCGAGTTAAAATCCCAGGAAAGGAGGTGAAATAGGCAAAGGGGAGCAGAGGGAGTGGTGTAAAGCTGCCCCCCCAGCCCCTGGAACCTCCCTTTGGCACCTGCACCCCGAGGGGGTGACCCGGGGAGCACCGGGGTGCGGAGACCCTACAAATGCTGGGGGTTTTGGGGTGAACTCCTGACCTGGAATTGAGGGTGTGAGAGTCCAGGTGAGCTCCCACTCCCCACCTCCATCTCCCCACGCGTGGCAGGGGAAGGAGCCCGTGAGCCAAGGCTGGTGCCGGGAGCTCGTTCCCGCCCTCCCGCTGGGATGAGCGCTGTGGAACGAGCAGATAATAGCTGGAAAGACAAAGACACCCGAGATTGCTGCTTAATTAATTCAGGAGGAGAAGAATATCAGACTCTGCGACTGATTCACCCCTCGTGAAGACATCGTGTTCCTCAGCAGCCTCGGTGACATATGGCTGTTGTTGCAGCCCACCAGCAGCTCCCGCTCCCGGCAGGCAGCGCCGCGGTCCCGGGGGATTTGGGGGTGGATGCCCAGGGTGCAGGGCAGGATTTGGGGCGCAGGGTTCGTGTCTGTGCCGTGATCTCTCCAGGTCATCCCTGCTGCTCTGGGCTGGGAGCAGGATTTGGCTCCGGAGTCCGGATGAGGGTTCTGTTTGTGGATCCTCACCTCGCTGAGGCTGTGGCTTGGCCTCTCCTTGCTTCCCCCTCAAATCCTCCGTGCAAAAACTCCCAAAAATCCTCCCTGGCTGCACAAACGCCGTGCTGGAGGTGCTGAACTGCCGGGTGGGTTTCGTGCTGTGTTGGGATTACTCCCTCCGGCAAAAACAACAGCAGGAATTTTTCCAAATGCTCTCAAAGCGTAGGCAGGGCCCTGAATGGCTTCACCCATGAGGGGTGGTTGTTGAATTGTCCCCTCAGAGGTGTCCCTTGCTGTGACCCGCGAGCCCAGGGCACAAGGGACAGTCCCCAGCTTGGAGGATTTGGTGTGGAATTAGGAAACGCCGGGTTCCACGTGGCGTGGACAGGCACAGGGCCACAGGAACTTCCCAGGGGAGAATCCTGGGGTTTTTCCATCTGTACAACTGCCCTTCGCCGAGTGCCCTGAGCCCCGGGGGATGGTGGCACCGTCCCAGCCCCAACGGGGACGGGGAGCAGTGGCGGCTGTTTGTTTGTTCCCTCTGGGAAGCAGCCGGGCCCGGCAGCGCTTGGCGGTGCCGTTTGTTCTCCCGGCACAGCCGGAGGACTGGGATCAGCCCTGTGGCACCCAGCCTGTTCCTGCTCCCCCTCAGCCTGTGCTGTTCCTTCCTGGCCACCGTGGAGCCTCCTCTGTGAATCCTCTGCCCCTCGGGCTCCTCGGCCATGCGGGAGGGAGAGAATCCCACTGCTGCTTCCCACAGCTCCGGCCCCGCGCTCTGCAGGAGTGATGCTCCCGAATCCTGCCCTGGGAAAAGGACCCTGCTCCTCATTTCCCTGCTGGGTGTCTCTGTGAGTGTCCCCCAGCTCTGCTGTCCTTCCCAGGGAGAAGCCAGGCTGGGATTTGGGATGTGCAGGGATGAAGGGTGAGGAGCAGGGTGGTGCCTGCAGGAGGAGGCCCAGAAGCCACTTGCTGCAGGCACCAAATCCGCTCAGGAATGGGATGCTAAGGAGCGGTGGATTTGGCAGATCTTCACCTCCATCAGCATCCATATGCAGTTTTCCCAGCCCGGTCAAGGAGGGTTTTCCTGCTGGTTTTAATTCCTGCTTCTCTGTGCTAAGCCCAGCCCCAGGCAAAGCAAGGCCCAGGCCCCAGATCTGCCCCCCATTCATGAGGCAGCACAAGGGGACCCCTCTGGTGCTCAGACCAGGACTTTGTAGCTGGATCCTGCCCTGCCCAGCACCAGCACACACCAAATCTGCCACGATTTTGTGGAAAATCCAGGGGTTTTCTTTGCATGGGAGCCGGCTTTTATTTATTTCTAAATTTGCCTCGCACGGTCAGGCCTGAAAAACAGCTGCCGGGGGTAAGGCTGATGGAGAGTCTGACACCAACCTCTGGGGTAATTCCCTTGCAGAATTCTCATTTTTCCCGTGCCAGGAGGGGTTTTGCATCCTGTGGAAGGGAGTCTGTGCCCTTGGGAGGGGAGGTGCTGCCCCACTGCTCCACCTCGCTCAGCTGGGGTGTTGATCAGCGACTCTTTGTTGTTTGCCATGATTTGTTAACCTTCCCCTCGTGCTGGGGAGCTGGGAGCGGGTGTTTTCCTGGGAATCCAGCGCCTGAGGTCCCCAGTAAATCCCAGAAATGCTCTCCAGGGCTCGTTGCAGCGTTCTGCCTGCGCTGGCTCTTCCAGAACATCCCAGCATTTATCAAGGCCTCGCTCCATTGGCCTCCCCTGGGAAATTCCACCTCCTCCATGCTTTCCCAAGGCCAGGAGCAGGCCAGGCAGGGTTTGTGGGGGGCTCTGAGCTGGCAGAGACTGTGGGGGACACCGTGGTTCCCCCTAGGATGGGTGAACCCCTCACTTCCCAGCCCCAAAAGCCACGGGGGGAAGCAGATGGGCTGCAGGGCCGGCCCCAGCACCTTGAAGAGGGAAATGGCGAGCAGGAAGGGTGCTTTCCACAGTGTCCTGTGCAGCTGGGTGATTTTCCTGCCCTGCTGAGACAGCATGAGAGCGATGGGAAGTGACCTCTGCCTGGTGCTGAAAGCAGAAGTGATGCTATGGCAGACAGCAGAGCCGGGCTGACCCTGGTCATCTGGCCTGAGTCATGCCAGAGGCATCCACAGCCCAGGGCTTGGCCGGGCGGCTCCATCCACTCCCTGGCATGGGAGGGACAGGCCAGGAGCAGCTCCTGCCCACTAGGGAGGAGAGGAGCCCCGGGTGCTGCCAGCCCTGGGCCCGGGGACAGCTCTGCAGTGTCACCACCCGGCCTTGGGGACATCTCTGCGGTGTCACCACCCGGTCCCGGGGACAGCTCTGCGGTGTCACTGCCCAGCCCCGAGGGCAGCTCTGCAGTGTCACCACTCGAGCCCGGGGACATCTCTGCGGTGTCACCACCCGGTCCCGAGGACAGCTCTGCAGTGTCACCACCCGGGCCCAGGGACAGCTCTGCGGTGTCACCACCCGGTCCCGAGGACAGCTCTGCGGTGTCACCACTCGGGCCCGGGGACAGCTCTGCAGTGTCACCACCCGGACCCGAGGGCAGCTCTGCGGTGTCACTGCCCAGCCCCGAGGACAGCTCTGGGGTGTCACCACCCGGGCCCAAGGACAGCTCTGGGGTGTCACCACCCGGACCCGGGGACAGCTCTGCGGTGTCACCACCCGGACCCGAGGACAGCTCTGCGGTGTCACCGCCCGGTCCCCGCGGCTCCGTGTGGCACTGACAGGAAGCTCTGCCCCGTCCTCCCCCTGCCCTGGCACGGCTGAGCACCGCATGGTAGGCACAGATGGGTTCTGGGTTGAATTGCCAGGGAATTTGCGTCCCCCTGTGCCTGTGGGGATGGATGGGGTCGGGTGGGAGCTGCGGCTGGAAGGGGATGAGGATTTCGGGGGGTTTTGGTGCTTGGCAGCGTCTCAGCGTGGATTGGGCCGTGCCAGGCTGCTCCAGCTCTGCTTTCTGCCCCTCGTGTGGGGAGGGCACGCCGGGCACCGGTGCTGCTCCGGCAGGGCTGGCAGTGCTGGGGGAACTCGGGGTACAACGTCACCCCCAGCGTGCCAGGCTGCACTTCCAGGGCACAGCTGGGTGTGGGGACAGCCCGGGGGGCGATGGCAGTGCCAGGCTGAGCGGGGCTCAGCTGTGGGAGCAGCACAGGCTGCCCCATTACCCATGGATCTGGGGCACGGTCAGCTCCTGGGGCCGGCCTGCGCCGTTCAGAGGGTGCCTGCAAACACTTCCTAAGCTGCTGGTGGGTTTTTTTGGGGAATAGCTAAAGCAGAGAGCTGGCTCAGCCAGCCCGTTGTCCGTGGCCTCGGTGGGTTTGGTGTTTCAGGCACGATGAGGGCTTTGGTGTGGCTCAGCACGAGGCTCGGGGCTTCCATTCTGCTTCCCCGAATCGCTCAGATCCGCCAGCCCTGCTCTGAGCAGCCCCACAGCTTTGGGCTGGGTCAAACATTCAGGTCTCCTTCTCGGTGCCTCCCCAGCTCCAGTGGCCTGGCAGAAACGCAGCTGAGCCTGCTCAGGGCCGTCCAAGCAATTCCATCTGCCCTGTTTAACGTCTCGGGAATTGCCGTGAATCTCCGCGCTGGTGTCTGGGCAGTGGCTGCATGTGTTTTCTGTGCCGGGTGTGTTCTCCTGTGGCAGAATGGGGTCAGTGCCACCCCCACTCTCGTGGGGTGACAGGGACAGATCCAGGTCTTGGTCCAAGCCACCTCCTGGTGCTGGCACGAGTGGCTCATTCCCGGTTTTTAACTCCCTCAGGCCGCCCAGCTCCTTGCTCAGTGACAGGATTTTTTTCCCTGACTGTTTCCCACTCACGTTTTTCCCTTTCTGGATGCCTCCCCCTGCCTCTCCCAGGCTTTTCTGTCCCGCTCTGTGACACAGCAGATGACAAGAGCCCGTCCCGACCTCCTGCGTCAGGGCACAGGCAGCGTATGGGGCTGGAGGCGTGTGAATATCCCGGCACGGGGACGAGGGGGGTTTTGCATTACAGCCCTGAAAGCTCGGCTCGCTGGGAGCTGTAAACAGCTCGGGCAGATTTCCTGAGTCGGCAATCCCGCCCGAGCCAGCGCCTCCGTCCCTGCGCGCCGGGAACACGACGGGAGCGCTCCAGGAACGCTCCGGGGACTCTCCAGGAACACTCCGGAGACGTGGGGCCAGCCCTGACAGGGTCTGCGGGAGGCTTCTCCTCCTCCTCCCTCCTTGCTGCTCCCCCAAAACTTCGCTGCCTTCCCCAGCCGGGAATCCTGCCATGGCAGCCGGCGCTGCCCGGGCACCGCTGCCAGCCTTGGGGACACGGCGGGGACACAGCCGGGCAGCCCACGCCAACTAGCCCTGGGGCTCCCCAGCCCTGCCCGCCATGGAGGTAGGTCCTGGCAGCTTTTGGGGTTCGGGGAAGATGGTGGGGAGGATGGTGATGGGCAGAGAGAGCCGCGGGGGTTTTCGGTGCCTCCGTTCCTCGGGGAATGAAACCGGGGAGTGAAACCCCCCAGCGCCGTCCGTGCCGGGTGGGAAATCCAGCTGCAGCTGGAAGCCTGAACGTTAATCCCTGCGTTATGTAAGGAAAATTATTGTCAGGCTGGGAGATGAGTGCAGGGAGCTGCTGCCAGCCCGCTGTGCCCATCCAGGGGTGGCACAGAGGGGGACGCGGCGCTGCCGGCCCCGGGCGCTGCTGCGGGCTCGGAAGGAGGGTGGGAATTGTGAGTCGGGGCTCCTGCTGCTGTTTTCAACACCTCCGGTGGGTCTGGTGGGAAAAACAGCTCGGCTCAGGGAGGCACAGGGCTGGGAGCTCGTGTGGGGACAGGAACAGGACACTCGGGGTGTCCTCGGGCAGTCAGCGGCTTAGGGGATGCTGTGCTGGAAAAGTGCTCTGAGGAACGGGGACCACGTGAAATAACTGCCCCAAAATCCCCCTCCCCACGTGCACCACACACCTGCATTTCTAGGCTGGCCGTGGCCTCTCGTTGGTGGCATTCCACGGCCACCGAGTGCCCCGGGCACGGTGACACTTGTGCTGCAGAGCTGACGGATCAGGCCAGCAGCTCCCTGGATCCGCCCTGGATTTGGCATCAACGGCACTCGTTCTTGTTTTTTCCATGCTGGAAGGTGCACATGGTCCTTCCCACGGCTGTTCTGTCCCCGGGATGGATTCCAGCCAGGAATCACAGTGACACTTTGTAGGAAATTCCTGGCTCGGGGTGGACGCAGCCCCGGCTCATCCCCTGCGCTTCCCAGTGGGCCGTAGGGCACAGAAAGCAGAATAATTCAGGGGGTGATGTCAGCGCCTCCAGAGCTTTGCTCTGAACTTTGCGATAATTGTGCGATTTCTTAAGAACGGGGTCAGATCCAGGCGTGGATGTGCTGGGACAGCCACAGCCCCGAGGTGGGGGGACAGCTCCGAGTTGGGGTGACAGCCCCGAGCTGGGGACACGGCCTCGAGCTGGGGACACAGCCCCGAGCTGCTCACCTGCCACCTGGGCTCATCTCCCCCCGACCTGCAGCACCGAATATCCCAGCATTGCATAATTGTGCCCGGCCGTGGCCCTCCGAGCGCTGTTTGCTCAGCTCGTTAGCTCGAGCCTTTTGCAGATCTCAGCTCTCCTGGGCTCAGCTCTGTTGATAAGAAGAATTTCCCTCCCTGCGTCCTGCATTCCTCCCGCATCCCACATCAGCCCCGGCTCTGCCCCCCCAGCCTGCCTGGAAAACAAGCGCTGGAAAACAGCGTTTTCGTCGGGATGAAATTCCGTTTCATCCGGTGCCTACCCACAGGGTTTGCTGCATGTAGGGAAAGTGTGGCTTTTCGTAATCCCCCGTTAAATCCCCTGCACAGTCGTTCATGCTCGCTGGGATTTAGCAGGCAGGGTCTGTTAATGCTCCAGGGATCCACATTGTCTTTTTTGGGGGGGTTGTTTTCAAAGCAATCACCTGATGTGCCTTCCCCAGCACGGCAGAGAGCGGGATTTCAGCCCAGCGCTGGATCCCTGCTGTTCCCTACCCATCCCAGATGGAATCCCGTGGATAAATCATGGGATTACAGAATGGTTTGGGTTAGGAAGGACCTTAAAACCCATCCAGTTCCACCCCTGCCGTGGGCAGGGACACCTTCTACCATCCCAGGTGGCTCCAACCCAGCCTTGGGTGCTTCCACGGATGAGGCAGCCACGGATTCTCTGGGAATTCCATCCCACCACCCTCCCAGTCAGGAATTCCTTCCCAAAATCCCATCTAAACCTCGTCTCTCTCTCCAATCCAAAAGACTGGCTTTACAGAGGGCAACTCCCTCTTTGGAAACAGAGTTTGAGCAACTTTTCCCCTGCACTCCCCAGCTGGTGTTTCCCGTTCGGGCCTCCCTGGAGCTGCCTTTTCCTTTGCCACGGTCACTTTTTCCCTTTTCTGTCCAGAGAGTTGCACATCTGGGCAAAAAGTCTGTTTCCTGCTGTTTCTAATTTCTGCCTCGTGATAAGAAACCAGAGCAAAACCCTCGGTGGAGGGCCCAGCCTTAAAAAAAAAGCCGGGAAGCGGGGTCTGAAAACCACGAGTTTGTTGTGACTTCATTTTTATTTTTAAAAGATTGCCACTCCAGACGGAGTGAGTCCAGCTGGGATCGGCCTTTTGCTCTCATCCTCCGGCCCTTGCTCCATCAGAGCTGCAATGAGGAGAGAGAAAGAACCTCAGGGAGGGGGTTTGAGGGAAGCTGAGATGAAATCCCAACACCCCCAGACTCCCAGCAGGACACGAAAAAACGGGAAAGGAGGAGATGGGAGGGAATAACAGGAGGGCTCTGGCTTTTCCAAGCCCCTGCTCCAGATGGGAGCGTTCCCAAGCAGCATCTTGAGAGAACATTCCTCCCTCTTCCCCCCTGCATTTCCTGGTGATAACACACTCCCAAGCAATGATCCCGCAGCTTTATCCCTATTAAAGGGTCATTCGGGGAAAGTGGGATGGGAATGAGAAATTATTCAGGTCTGCCAAGAGTATTTAACTTTCAAGCAGCTCTTAATTAGAAGCCAGGAGCCATTTACACAACCACGGAGGTTTTGCATAAGAATCTGCGTATGAAACCCAGCAACAGGGAAGATTTAGGGATTTTTATTTTTCCCAACTGGCCAAGCAGCACGTCGAGGCTGGAGAGCACGAGGCAGGGCCTGGGTTGCAGTCCAGGCTCTGCAAATGTGGCTTCAGGCGAGTGATTTCCTCTCCCGAAGCTCCAGTTTTGCCGTCTGCAAAATGGAATTTTGGCGTTTGTCCGAATTTCCTGCGGTGGCAGCTGGTGTTTGCAAGAGGAGCTTGGCACTGCCAGGTGAGGGAGCTCGGAAAAGCAGAGGAGTCCCTGCACCTGCAGCCCTGGGAGCAGGAGCTGCTCCCCAGCCTCCCAAAAATTGGGATTAGGGCGGTTTCTCTTGGGCTGGACAGCTTTGGGGTGCACCCAGGCTAAAAGCAGGACTGAAACACCTCTGGGCTGTTCAGTCCTTGTGCTCTGCGCTGGTTTGGGGGGAGATTTGATGATGATTCCTGGTTTTCCTCACCCCTTTTCCCTGGAGAAATCCCAGTTCCCATCTGCGCGCGAGGTGAGGGCGGAAAGGCAGAGTTGGCTGCTCCTCGCCCAAATCCACTGGGAAAATCCAGCCCTGAGCCCTCACTGGGCAGCTGTGCTCTTTAACTGGTTGATTCCTGGGATCACCTGGTGGATTCCTGGGATTCCAGCGGCGGTGGCGTGGCTGGGACATCTCCAACCGACCGGAAAACTCCCCAACTTCTCCGGTTAATTATTCTCCCGCCCAGTTCCTTTGCATCCCGTCTCGCCTATCCCCTCCCCGGGGTTTTTCCTCCCTCTCCTGAGCATCCCTCCTCCTTTTTCTTCGCCGCCAGCTGGACAAGGGCGACGTGACCACCCTGAACCTGCCCCCGGGCGCCGGGCACGGCGACGCCGACGGCCCCGTGTGCCTGGACGTGCCCGATGGCACCCCCGACCCTCACCGCACCAAAGCCGCCATCGAGCACCTGCACCAGAAGATCCTCAAGATCACGGAGCAGATCAAGATCGAGCAGGAGGCGCGGGACGACAACGTGGCCGAGTACCTGAAGCTGGCCAACAACGCCGACAAGCAGCAGGCGTCGCGCATCAAGCAGGTGTTCGAGAAGAAGAACCAGAAGTCGGCGCAGACCATCGCGCAGCTGCACAAGAAGTTGGAGCACTACCACAAGAAGCTGAAGGAGATCGAGCAGAACGGCCCCTCCCGCCAGCCCAAGGATGTTTTCCGGGACATGCACCAAGGGCTGAAGGATGTGGGCGCCAACGTCCGCTCCAGCATCAGCGGCTTCAGCGGGGGCGTGGTGGAAGGGGTCAAGGGGGGGCTCTCGGGGCTGTCCCAGGCCACGCACACGGCCGTGGTGTCCAAGCCGCGCGAGTTCGCCAGCCTGATCCGCAACAAGTTCGGCAGCGCCGACAACATCGCCCACCTGAAGGACACGCTGGACGACGGGCACCCCGAGGAGGCCTCGCGGGCGCTGAGCGGCAGCGCCACGCTGGTGTCCAGCCCCAAGTACGGCAGCGATGACGAGTGCTCCAGTGCCACCTCGGGCTCCGCCGGCGGCAGCAACTCGGGGGCGGGGCCCGGCGGCCTGGGGAGCCCCAAGTCCAACACGCTGGACAGCCACCACAACAACTTCGACACCATCCTGGAGGAGCTGCGGGAGATCAAGGACAGCCAGTCCCACCTGGAGGACTCCATGGAGGACCTGAAGGCCCAGCTGCAGCGGGATTACACCTACATGACCCAGTGCTTGCAGGAGGAGCGCTACAGGTAGGGACGGGCGGGTGCCAGGGGAGGTGTCACCCGGGGTGGCACTTTGGGGACCACAAGCCGCCCTTCTGGGCTTGTCCAGCCAAGAGACACAGCAAGCTGCAGCCCTCCTTGCTGCCAGACCTCCAGGGAGCATCTGGAGGTGTTTTCCCACAACCAGGGGAGGGTGGGGGGGGCTGGGTGGTGTCCCCAGTGCCAGGGGGGTCTCGGGGACGTGTCCCAGCCCAGCTGCCCTGCGCAGGTACGAGCGCCTGGAGGAGCAGCTGAACGACCTGACGGAGCTGCACCAGAACGAGATGACCAACCTGAAGCAGGAGCTGGCCAGCATGGAGGAGAAGGTGGCCTACCAGTCCTACGAGAGGGCACGGGACATCCAGGTAGGGCTGCGGGAGGGCTCAGCCCCCCTCCATTCCCTCCAGCCACGGGATGAGGGGAAACTCTGGGCTGGGAAGGAGGGACGGAGGGTGGGATCCTTCTCCCAGCACCCTGCAGGTGAAGCTGTCCCTGTGGTGCTGCCACAGCACGAGGCAGGTGACTGAACCATGTCCCCAAAACCAGGTAATCCCAGACTGGTGTGGGTTGGGAGGGACCTTAAAGGTCACCCAGTGCCACCCCTGCCGTGGGCAGGGACACCTCCCACTGTCCCAGGCTGCTCCAAGCCCAAGGTTGGGGCACTTCCAGGGATGGGGCAGCCACCGATTCTCTGGGAATTCCACCACCTCACAGGGAGGAATTCCTTCCCGATATCCCATCTGTCCCTGCCCTCCATTCCCCCTTCTCCTGTCCCTGCCACACCCCTGTACACAGCGAGTCCCCTGAGTGCCCTCCGCCTGGGTGACAGCAGCTCTGGGCTGTGATGAGCCACGTGTGGGCCAACACAGACCCCGTGCCCCCTTCGAGCCACCCCCCAGCACCCAGCCAGAACAAAACTCCCCACCAGCAAACCCCGGGGAGGGCCCCGAATCCCTCAGGGGACATCCCTCAGGGGACATCCCTCAGGGGACATCCCTGGACGCGCTGCCACCGCTGTCCCCCGGCAGGAGGCCGTGGAGTCGTGCCTGACGCGGGTGACCAAGCTGGAGCTGCAGCAGCAGCAGCAGCAGGTGGTGCAGCTGGAGGGGGTGGAGAACGCCAACGCCCGGGCGCTGCTGGGCAAGTTCATCAACGTCATCCTGGCCCTCATGGCCGTGCTGCTCGTCTTCGTCTCCACCATCGCCAACTTCATCACGCCGCTCATGAAGACCCGCATGCGCATCCTCAGCACCGCCCTGCTCGTCCTCTTCCTCCTCTTCCTCTGGAAGCACTGGGACTCCATCAGCTACTTCCTGGAGCACGTGCTGCTCCCCAGCTGATCCGCGCATCCCGGGGGGGTTTTCGTTTCCCGACGAGGAGAGGGACGGGGGGATGAGGGTCCAAAGCCTTCTCCACACGCTCGGCTGCTTTCCCGGCCCTCCACGGAAATCACTTGGATCTGGGATCCGCCGGCCCTCTGGGATGTTTGGGAAGGGTGGGATGGGGAGCGAGGAGGAGTTTTGGGAGGCACTGGTGATTTCTGGGTTTTTCTAAGGGGTTTTGGGTGGTTTTTTAAAGGTCAGCCTGAAGTCCCCGGGAAGGTGATCTTCTCCAGGGGTCTTCAGTTGGTGGGAAGGATCGAGCTGGACCAAACCTGGCTCTGGGACAACTTCCAGCAGGGAGAGAAGAGGGCTTCATTGGGGCAGGATTTTCCCTTTCGGCCTTGACAACCGAGGTGGCGAAAAGCGCTGGGACGGAGGGAAAGCAGAGCAGGTGGAGATGGAGAGAGCAGGGCCGAGACAAACACAGCAGGACACACACGTCCCACCAGCTCTGCCACCAGCCAGGACACAGCGGGGCTGTGACACCGCCCCGGTGTCCCCGCGGGGGCTGGGCACACCCAGGGCAGTCAGCACCGGCACAAGCGCCACCCCCTGCGCTGGTTTCTCATTCCCTGACTTCCCGACTCTTTGGCTTTAGTTGATCCGATCTCTTCAGGGACACCTGGACTCGTCCAGCCTCTGCCCCGTGTCGTGTGTGCGTGTGTGTGTGTGCGCGTGTGTGCGGTTTTTAATTTAATTCCAGACTCTGTTTCCATTTGTGAATGGAAGCTGGCGGGGCGGGTGGAGGAGGGGCAGCAGCTGCCCTCCAGACCCCCCCAGCCCCACCCCAGAGCACAGCATGCTGTCTCGGATGGTTCTTAAATTATTTCATACCTATATATTTATGTAATATATCTATACACACACATATATATAAAAATATATATATAAAATACCTGCACAGCCAGGGCCTCCTCTGGTGCAAACAGGAGCTGCTCCAGTCGCTTTGAAGCCCTGAACCACTCGGCCTCAGGTGAGAATTTGGCCTTTTCTCTGGTGATTCCCGGGGCTGGCAGAGTGTTTGGGAGGGTTGGGGGTCCCTCTGCCACCTCCTCCGTGCCCCCAGGGCCGAGCCAAGCCCTGCTGTGGCCCCTGGGGTCCCTGTGTCCCCTCTTGAGCATCACAGCATGGAGGTGATAAAGGTTTGATATCAAAGGTAAGGCTCTGCCCTAGGGCAGGAGCAGGGCCGTGCCTGGGTGGGATGCACGGGGAAGGAAGGGACAGAGCTTTGGGGAGGCTCCCCGGAGCTCCCGTTGCTGCAGGTGACACTCAGGGCCCGTCCCCTCCGGAGGGAATGGTCAGTGAACGGTCACCTGAGCCGGGGGGGCTTGCCCAGAGCTGGGCAGTCTGTCCCGCCCTCGGGCCCGGCAGAATTCCCTCCTCTGCCTCATCCCAGCCAGGTGCATCCAGCCTTGACCCCACGAAAGGACCAAAACTGAGTAATTAAATTCCAGAATTCCCTGAACTCGGCTCCATTCCCTGCCTGAGCCCAGGTCGGGAGCTGGGTGGTGCAGCTGCCCCAGCCCTGCCAGCCCCATGCCCGGACAGAGGAGATTGGGGAAAAAAACCCCTCTGTCCTGGTGGTCATCAGCGTCCGGCCGGGCAGGGGGCTGCGGGAAGGGGGAAAAGGAGCTGCGGGGAAGGGGAATTCTCCGGGAAGGGGATTCTGCAGGGAAGGGGGAAAAGGAGCTGCGGGAGGAGGGATTGCAGGGAAGGGGAATTCTCCGGNGGGATGCTCCGGGAGGGGGGAAAAGGAGCTGCGGGAGGAGGGATTGCGGGGAAGGGGAATTCTCCGGGAAGGGGGTTCTGCAGGGAAGGAGATTCTGCAGGGAAAGAGATTCTGCAGGGAAGGGGATTATCCGGGAAGGGGGAAAAGGAGCTGCGGGAAGAGGGATTGCGGGGAAGGGGATTCTGCAGGGAAGGGATTTCTCCGGGCAGGGATTTCTCCGGGAAGGGAATTCTCCGGGAAGGGATTTCTCCGGGAAGGGATGCGTTGCCGCGGCCGCAGGGGGGCCCCCGGTCCCCGCCGCAGATCCCGGAGCCGCTCCCGAGCATCTTCCCGTGAGGCCGGGCAGGGGCAGGGGCAGGGGCAGGGGCAGGAGCGAGGCCCAGGCTGGGGTCACCCACCCCAATTACCGCGTTAACCCCTTCCTGCCCGCAGCGCAGCATCAGCAGCCGTGACGTCACGGGATGGTTTGGGTTAGAAGTGACATTAGAGCCCATCCAGTGCCACCCCCTGCCATGGGCAGGGACACCTTCCGCTATCCCAGGCTGCTCCGAGCGCCATAACCTGGCTTTGAACACTCCCCTGGGGCAGCCACAGCTTCTCTGGGAACTCCGTTCCAGGGCCTCCCCACCCTCCCTTTACAAAACACCTTCCCAATATCCCACCCGAGCTGACCCTCTTTTAGTTAAAACATTTATACCCCTGGTGCTCTCCCACAATCGCCGTGAAGTGGAGGAAGTTCTGGGGCAGGAGCCCCGCGCGTGTGAGCCCTGCCGCCCCCCCTCGCCGCCTGTGACGCTTGGGGACATTCACATCGTGTCCTGGCGCTGCCCGGTCCCTGTGGCAGCAGCCGGAGGAGGCCCCAGCGCTGGGGCAGCGGCAAGAGCTCCTCCAGCCGGGCTGTTCCCATCCCGGTGGGAATTTCGGCGTCTCTTGCTCACGGCCCTGCCTGTCCCCATGTCCAGCTGTCCCCTCCTTTCCAGCGAGCAGGGTGATGCCAGCCAGGAGCGAGCTCCCCGCTGCCCCCCCAGCACCCTCCCGCCCCCCAGGCCGGGCACGGGGCCGCGCCCCCTCTCCTGGGCGAGGAGATAATAATACAATAATAATTCTTCAGCTGGCACAGGGGGCCACTGGCACCGTCCCACGCCCAGCAAGGGGCAGCTGCGAGCGGGCAAACCCCGCGCAGGGCGCTGCTGGTGGCACCGGCGCTGGCGGCGGGGACAATTCCCGCGTGGCATGAGCGGCGCGGGGCTCCCTGAGGACTCGCCTTGTCCCCGCGGGGTCAGGGGGGTTCACAAGGGCCCCCTTTTGTGCGGGAGAGGTGAAGCTTTGACGTCAGCCCGGCAGGAATTCCTTAATTCCATTCAGGCCTCCCTGCCCGCCGCTAATTGCGCTTTATGTAAGAGCCGCAGCTGCGCTGCCGGCCGGCGGCGGGATAAGCGGGAGCGACGGGGAATGTCCCTGCGGGACACGCCGGGCTGGTGCCACCGGGCACGGGGACACCCGTGGGGCCGCGGCTCAGCCGCCCCTCCGCGTGGCACACGCGGGGGTTGGGGCGCTCGGCGGGGACAGGGCTCGCTGGGGACAGCTGGGGACACGCCGGGGCGACGTGGGGGCGAGGGGCAGCGGGATGTCCCTCCGGCCCCTGCTCGGGGCGGCTTTGCCGCGTCCCAAGGGTGCCCCGGGGTCCTGCAGGGTGGGGCCAGCGCTGTCGCCGTCCCCTGCCCCGTGTCACCACAGCCAGCCCGGCTGAAATAGAAAATAACGCATTGTTTCGCTGTCTCGGGGTGTTTGCGGACGAGGCGCTGATTTCTCTCCCGGCGCTGTGCTCCCGGTTTCCGTGCACGAGCCCTGCGCGATAAAATGATGCCCTGCTGCCCTCTGCTCTGCTGGGGGGACCCCCAAAACCCCCCCGCGCTGTCCCCACGGCGATGTCCCGGCGTGCCAGCAGGGACAGCCGGGACCCAGAGGGGCTCCCCTTGGGCATGGGCACCTTCACCCGACCCAGGCTCAGAGTTTTCCCGAGGAGGGGGAGGAGGAGGAGGAGGAGGAAGGGATTTGGGAGGGGGAATGTTGGCAGCCATCAACGGGGACACGGCGGGTCCCCGGCTGTCCCCTCCCCCCGGCGGCGTGGCCGAGCTTAGGCCGTAAGAAGCGAGGGCTGGTACCGAGGATAACATGCCTCGCATTCCTGCGCTGTCTCCGGGGGAATTTCGGCCGTTCCACGTGAAAATGCTCCCTGCCCCGCGGGTCAAAGCGGCTGCGGGAGAAACTTCCGAGCGGAAAAGCTCCAAGTGGTGCAGAGCCACGGCCGGCGGCCGGCCCCGGGCACTGCGGCTCGCCTGGCACGGCCAGGGCCACCACGGCTTGGGCCAATATCGGCATGGTCAGTGCCAGGGCCACCATGGCAGGTGCCAGGGCCACCACGGCCGGTGCCAATATCTGCACGGTCAGTGCCAGGGCCACCAAGGCAGGTGCCAATATCGGCACGGTCAGTGCCACGGCCACCATGGCCAGTGCCAATATCGGNAGTGCCTGGGCTACTGTGGTCCATCCCCGTGTCACTGTGGCCAGTGCCAATGTCACCATGGCAGGTACGAATGTCCCTATGGCAAGTGCCAATGCCACCATGACTTGTTCCTGTGCCACCATGGTCAGTGGCTGGGCCACTGTGTGCCATCCTCGTGTCACCGTGACCAGTGCCAATGTCACCATGACCAGTGCCAATGCCACCACGGCCAGTGCCTGTGCTACTGTAACCAGTGTTGATGGCACCGTGACCAGTGCCACTGCCACCATAGTCAGTTCCTGGGCTACCGTGGGCCATCCCCATGTCACCACAACTGGCGCCAATGCCCAGTGCCAGTGCCACCATGGCCACTGTGACCAGTGTCAATGCCACTGTCACCACAGGGTGACCAGCAGCCCCTCGAGCTCGTGTGGCCCCGGCAGCCCCGAGCTCGCCCCCAGCACCGCAGCAGAGCCCCGGCCGCGTCCCACTCGTGGCCAGTCCGATCATTTAATTGCGCGTTTAAAAATAAATCCTCGTCTGGGGTTGTGGCGGGGGGAGAGGCTGGTGGAGGAAAATGAAGAGGAATTTAATTAAGGGCAGTGCCGGGAATGTCTCTCCCACAATAAAGATAAGCAGGATCAATTGCTGCTTCCCGGGATCAAAGCCGAGGCTGGAGGGGGAAGCGGGGCTGGCGGGTGGCTACAAAGGGAGGGGGAGGCAGCGAGGGGAAGCAGCAGAGAGACAGCGAGATAAGATTAGAGAAATCATTGATCGCGGGGCTCCCCGAGGGCTGGCGGGACGCGCGGGTCGATCGCGGATGCCAAAATCCTACCCCGTGCATCCCCGAGATGAGCTGAAATACCCAAACTTCCCATTTCTCCTCAGGAATGCCAATATCAGAGTTACGGTTCTGGCGTTGAAGACCTTGAGACAAAAAAGAGCGATCCTGGGATATCCTGAGCTGGAGGAACCCACCAGGATCAGTGATCCAACTCCTGGCCCTGCACGGACCAATCCCAAAATCCCACCCTGCTCATCCCTGAGATGAGCTAAAATATCCAAACTTCCCATTTCTCCTCAGGAATGCGAACATCAGAGTTAAGGTTTCTGGCATTTCCTGGCCCTGCACAGACCAATCCCAAAATCCCACCCTGCGCATCCCTGGGAGAG
>VZTG01010310.1:0-69535 GCA_013397845.1 Melanocharis versteri
GGTGCGGCGCGCGCGTGCACGGGCATCGCCTCACGCCGCCATCGCCTCACGCCCGCCGCGGTGGCGGCTGCTGCCAGTCGTGCTCTGGAGCTTGTGTCCCTCTCCCTCGGCGCAGCTTTAGGAGGGAGTGAGGATGAGGAAGGTCACCTGGTGTGGGCGCACGCAATGGCTGCCCACGTCTCCTCAGCAAACCTGCCGAGCCGGGCAGGATCCCGCCTCCCTCAGTGCGGAGCAGACCGAGCCGAGCGCTGTGGTGAAAAGGCGCGTTGAAGCGTTCAGGGACTGGTGGCGAGGGAAGCCAAAATGTCTGTTAATTAAAAAAAAAAAAAATTAGTGCAGAGTGCCGGGGGCGTAGGAAGGAGTCTCCATCCCTGTTGGCGCTAGGAAGTGACGAAATGGGGCCGCTGGCTCCGCCTGCCGGCAGGGAAGCATTAACCTGGGGTTCTGCTGTCGATTGGGTTAAAACAGGTTAGCGAGTATCTTGCAGAACACAGCCTGCGGCTAAACAGGTGCATGCGACGATGCAGATTCCAGTTTTTACGGTTGATGCATTTACAAACCGGCCATTTTCCGGAAATCCTGCGGCAGTTTGTCTGCTTGAAAATGTAAGTTAAAAAAACCCCAACTGTTTTTTGAGGTACTACAATGACACTTGCCATTCTGTACTTGGCCCGAGCACTCAGCACTGCATTAGATTTTGCTTTCTTTCCTTGGGAATTCTGTTTTCCTGACTGTTTGCTGTGGCTCCAGAATACAGAGAAATTAGCACAGGGGTGCTCTTTTTCTTTTTTTTTCATCAAAACAGTGTCGTACAAGACAACCTTTGAAGTTTTTGTGGGCTGTTAAAAAAATTTCTTAAGAAATAGATTTGGTTTACTTTGAGTTAAATCAAGAAAAATAGCTTAATTTCTTCAAGAACGATTCAGAATAAAAATTCAGAAGGATAAGTAGGATTCAGAGTGAAATCTGAAAAGTAATGCTGTAAAGCAGAATCAGTACTCAGTAGAAGGATTAAACTGTGGGTTTGGTTTTGGCATGGGTTTTCTCCCTTTTTTTCTTTCATTTTTCCTCTTTCTCTGGAAAGAAAAAGAGCAGGTACAGAACTGGAAATGAGTCTTTTACTGTTAGTGTGTTTGGCTTCAGCTTTAGCCAAGTTTAAACAACCAGTTTTTATTGCTTCAATGTTGCATGGTAGTTTTGGTGCAGTTGACAGTAGTTCTCCTCCTCCTCAGGGTGTTGTGAACAGTTGGTAGTAATTGGTACTGATTTCTACGAAAATAATTATGAAGATGGATTGGAAATTTATAGCCCTTGTATTGTATTGTTTGTATTGTAAAAACTGTAAATATGGAAATACATGTAGAGTAGCCAATGGCAACAGCTTGTAATGACAATATGAATCCTTTCTAGATGTTCCTAAGTCTGTCTAAATCTCATATAACATTGCCTGCTTACCAGGTCAGCTGAAGGTATGACTGGGAACATCTCTCTTCAGAGGTATTTTTGGCCCCATAAAATCTAAGTACTTTCAAAATTATCTCTTCTTTAAAATTATGAGCTTCTAATTGCATTTTTCATAATAATTTTACTTTATTACATTAGGATATCATGAGGCCCCCTTACTTGTATGATGACTTTGGAATGCAGACATTTTAAAAGATTTTTCAACAGTTCCTGGAAGTAAAGGCTTTAGTGTCACAGCTAAAGCTGAGATCCTAATTCAGCGTTTTATTCTAAGATTGAAAAAAGTGTGATGCAGCCATGCAAAATAACTGTTCTCTGCTCCCTCCAGAGTCTCAGCAGATGCTTTACAGAAAAAAATCGGGAGAAATGCAAGAATGGCAAAACCAGCCCTTTCTGTGTTTCAGAGGTGCCACAGTGTGGCAGAATTTTAATAAAGTTCCATGTTATTAAAAAAAAAGGAAATTATTTTTAATAACGTTTTTACTGGTCTTTGTTCTGGTTTAGGATCTTTGCAGTAACTGACAGAACTGTTCCTGGGATAAAGGAAATGTAACTGTACTGTAAAATGTTAGAATATTGTTTAGCTGTACAGAATTCAGTCTGCAAGTACAGCTCTAGAGTACTAATCAGTTATTGGTTTGTAGCTGTAGTATGGAATTATTGGCTGAAAAGGATTAGTTATTAAAGGAAGTAATTAAAGTTAAAAGGGCAAGTTTTTGTCTCTCAGAGGCTGAACCTGACCAGGTCCCTTTAGTTCTTTGTTTCACTTGAGTTTCAGTATTTTAAAGATCAGAGTCTCAAACCTGGCCAGTCAGCATAACTGTGGGGAGAGAACAGTGGAACATGGGGCAAGGAGAATGTTACACAATCCCTGGGGCTTGGGTATCTTGGGATCAGTGTTCACTGGCTTAATTCACAGGCACTTAGTGAGCTCCAGCAGTTGTTTTTTTGTTTTTTTTTTCCAGTTTGTCTCGTCTCAGCTCCTACAGAGGGGGAGCATATTGTTCCCTTTTTTCAAGAGTGGTGTCGAGGGCACAGCAGTAAGGGCTGACCAGCCAGCTTGGCCTTTGCCAGCACGACAGACCTCTTCCTGGCAAGGATTTTTCAGAGCTGTAGAAAGAAAGTTGTAGTTCTTTTTGGATTATGTAATAACAACTTCTCTGTGTGAGTTCAATAACAACTGAAAGAGATTTGTGTTCCTGGAAAGACTGAGTTTAGTTTTTAGGTGATTTTGTTTCCCACATAGTCCAAGAATTTGTAAACTAATAGGACAGATATTAGAAATTACTACCACAATTACTATCCCATTTTTATGAGTAAAGTTTTTTTTACTCTCAAAGTATTTTGAATTAAAACTGAATCAATGTTTTATTATGATAGAAAATTAAATGACTGTATTTGACAGAAAATTGGATTGTGCATTTTTTGGCCTGCTCTTGATTGGATTTGTTATTTCATCCCTAGGACTTGGATGAAGATTTGCACCAAAAAATTGCAACAGAAATGAACCTTTCAGAAACAGCTTTCGTCAGAAAACTGAAACCTGGAGATGACTTTACCAAAAGTTAGTGGTTCTGTTTACCCTCCAAAATATCTAACGAAAGGAATAGGAAGACACTGTGGGTACATTTATAAGGAATGGTGGTAATTTGTGAGACAGCAAAACAAAATCTTGAAGTTGTGATGTATCTTAAGATCATAATAAGACTATTGCATGTGCATTCTTGAAAGTATTTGTGCTCAAATTTTTTTTGCAATATAAACATATTTATTCATGATTCAGACCATTTGTTTTAGTGCCTTTTACTAAATAAGCAAGTTGTATATAGACAGTCTCCTAGAAATGCTGTGCAGACATCTTTCATTTAATATTTCCCTTTTTACTAATAATATCCTGAGATAATTCCTTATACAAGCAGAAGAGTAGAGATGGAACGTGCTCGTTCCATATGCCCAGGACTGCAAAGTGAGTAGAATCTGGCTTGGCTGTTTAGAGAATCATCGCTGGGGTAACTATAATGTTACTTGAGTTTATCACGAAGTCTCATAAAATGTCTGTGGAGCCAGTACTGGAAAATGCAAGTTTCCAACAAGGCTGAGAATTCTGGAGTGGTCCAAATCTAACACATTAGGCTGCTCATTTGATTGATTTAATTGGAGAGAGCTGACTGGTGTTTGTTGGTAGGGCATGTGTATATGTTTGGAGAGGAACTGGAGGGACACTGGGCAAGATAGAATACATCAAATGCAGAATTTGTTCAGACTCACTCTGTGGATTAATTTTCAGCTGAATCAGTTTGCTGAGTCTGCTCATTTGACAGTTGTGTGGTGGCATGAGCCCAGGGGCTGGGACTCCACTACTCTGGACTTAGATTCCAGGTTAAGGAGTCATGTTTATCATCTTTGTTGTTCGATGGATTATTCAGGGAATAGGATTTTGTACAGTCTCTGTAATTAAAAATATTAAGGATAGTAGTAACTATAATTGCTTGCTCCTGCTGTTAATAAATTGGAATTTGTTTTAGGATTAGGCTAATCACTTGGAGCAAGGAGTGATAATGCTTTTCATTTTTCATGTTAACACTTTGCCAGTATGTTTAACACACTTATTTTCAAGTCATGCATATCTGACATCATACAAAATGCCAGCTTCTTTCTCATCAAAGTGCTTTTGATGCTAATAGACTACTTTGTGGCCTCAGACCCACAGAGCTGCCCAAGAGGTGCACAGTTCTTACAAAGGAATTTAGTCACTCAGCTACACCTGAGACTGCATGTGTTGAGGGGTGATGGGAGTGGACCAGGAACGTCAGAATGTCTTTTATCATCTGCTTCTGGATCATTAGTTGGTGTAGTGAGGGCTCCTGGACACAGCGTATGTTTCTGCGGGCGTTTGTGATCAGTATATTTAATTTAATTTTAATTAAAGAAAAAACTAATCCAATCAACTCCATTATTTTAGGGACACATGAATTTATGAGAGTACTCAATGTCCTCTCAGTCCGAGTCCAGCTGTATGTCTGGAGTGTCCAGGCAGGTGTTCCGGGTCACAGAGCTGCCTGTGGCACTCAGGCATGGGCATGGATCCTTCATGTCCTCCTGCTCCCAGCTGCAGCTTCCACTTGGAGCAGTGCATAAAGAGCACGGGGCGCGCTCACGGCTGGGACTGGGCCAGCCCTCCCTCACAGCAGTTCACTGCTGTGGCCATTAGTTTCCATCACAAGGTTTTATTGGGGTCCTATTTGTTTTCATTAGAGGGGACTGACTTCAATGCACTAATTTTCCCACGGTGGAAATGACAAGACTTGTTTGGATTTGAAAAAAGAATATAATTTGTTTCTTTTCTGCTTTTAGTTGTGTTTGTATGGTAATTATTCACTTGAAATGTGTGTGCAAAAGTTACAGGAAACCAAGTATAATACATGTGTGTTCCAAATTTTTTAAACAGCAAATACAAACATGATTTCTAGTGAAATGAAGGGTTAGTAGACATTAGACACTTTACCGGACTTGACTGGTGGTTTAAGCAAAATAATTCATAACTGAGCTAGCTTCAACACAGGTTCCATTATACCTACAAAACCATCTATAACCTCTAAATGGTAACCTGGCCTGCAGGTGTATAGGGATCATGACTATGCCTTTGCAGGATTTCATAATACACAAGGGCATGGAGGCTTTATCTTCTAAATAAGACCTATTTAGGACAAAGAAAAATCAGTGCAGCCTGCAGAGGTTGTTGACATGATTCAAAAGGGATGGCTATTCTGAAAAATCTGTGCAAAATGGGTACCTAAATGTGTTTTTAGGACCAAAACTGATTGTAACATGCATTTTGATTAACTGAAACATCATCCCTCTATATATGTTGAGATAAAATGAAGAAATAGACTTCCTCCATTTAATAGCACTGAATAAACTTTATTTTTTCAAGGTTCCTGCTTTGGGCTCAGATGGTTCACCCCAGCCAATGAAGTTCCTCTCTGTGGTCATGCTACTCTTGCATCAGCTGCTGTATTATTTCATATACAAAGTATGTTTATAGTATGTATTACCATAACTTTTTAGAACATTTACTTCTAATTAACATCTCTATTTTCTACAACAAAGGCAATTAACCATTCAGAACTTCTGTAGAACAGAAATGAGGATACCCTGGGTATTGCCTTTTACAACTGCTCTGTAGTTACAAGGCTGTAGTCTGATGCCTACCCTCTGATTCCAATGCCCTGCTATTACTCTTGTTTAAGGAAGGTGCTAAATACGCAGATGTCATCTGGGAGAGGTACAGTAGGATTTGATGAATAGGGAATATTGCTCTTTCTGTTAAAAGGATATTCCCATTCATTCTAGACATGTGCAGGAAAGATTTCCTGACAATTGCTGTGTTTATTAGCCTCAGCAGATTTATTGAGTTGGTTGGGAATTTTGCCCAGAATACAGAGTTACTTTAGATATATTTGAGCTGCATAAGTAACTTTTTCTGAATATACTGAGCTACTCATAAGGCTATAATAATTTAGATTAAAATTTTTATGTTTGATAGTGTTGCAATGTTCTCTCTCTAGAAAATACAAATTCAGTTCTCACATTTGTGACACTGAGTGGGGAATTAAAGGCCAGACAAGTGAAACATCATATTGTCCTGGACTTGCCTCTTTACACAGCCTACCCCCAGGTCAGTCCAAATTTTATTCATGATAGACTTTCAAGGAAAGCATGTGTTTGCATGTGTATGTAAGTATATCCGTCTGTCTACGGTTGCACAGATACGTACATATATATTCCAGTTTTTACAGTGTGAGGTTTTTTTGTTTTTTTTTTTTCAGGAACTTAAGGAAGTAGAAGAATTATTAAAGGTAAGAAAAAGAGTCTATCTATCTTAGAAAAACATAATAGCTTTGCTTATTTTTATGTACTAAATGCCTAAAAAATGGTGACAAAGCACTGCTCGATGTACTCCTGAATTTGAAACACCAAACTTCAAAGCTGAATAATGAGTCAGTAGGTCAGGGAATGTAATTCTTCAGAATGCTGCAGCTGAACCTGTGTCTTCCATTATCATTGACCGAAGTGTCAATATTTATTTCAATTGCCTTTTCAGCCTTTTGTGTGCATAAGAGAGCAGTCTGTGTCCTTGCCCTCCTCTAGGTCCTGGATTTCTTTCCAAGTTGACATATATGGAGCTTGTAACTCACCCATATCCATTCATGCACTTGGTGCATTTGCTTTTCTCACTTGCATGTACTTGAGGGTTGCATGGAAGACCTTGCATAAACCCTCTTCTAGCAGGGAATGTGCTCTATAGAAATGCTAAGTAAACAATATTTTATATTCAAGTGATGATGGGTTTTTTTTCTCTGTCTCCTTTACATTTTCCACCAGGCAGCTGTTGGTGACATGATTGTTCAAGATGTCTGTTATTCTCCTGACACAAAGAAACTCTTAGTACGCCTCAGTGATACTTACGAAAGGTGTCTTATACTCTTTAGTTTTTTAATCAAGAGTGCAGAAATTGAGTTGGTTTGTTTAATCTCTATTCCTTACATACCAGGCTCTTTTATCTCGTTTTAAATCAGGTGGAGATTAAAAACCTCTGATTTAAATTTCTGTGTAAAGTGGTTATTTTATCTTTTAATATGAGCTTATTGGAGCTGCAGAGCTGAATAAGATAATTCTGAAATCTGCCTTCAAGAGAAGGAGGTGTAGGAAACAGTTTTAACAATGGTGTGTCTTTCCCATCCATCTGAGTCTAGAAATGATCCAGTAACCTAGCAGGAAGTTAGGAGTCCTGCTTCAGTTCAGGGCACATTGGCAGAATGCCAGGGATTCTTAGTTCCATTGGACTGTAATCTGCTTACACATGCTTAACAGCACCATAAGTAGCTTTAGAGAGGAAATTCCAATTAAAATTATTACAAAGCCTTTGTTAATCATGGCTGAATTTCATTGTTAATTCAAGTATGATTTAGGTATATACTGCCGAGACATAACGTCTTTAATCAGGCCAAATTACTATTATTATGAACTTGAAGTTTGGCCTAACTAATGGCTGAAGTCTGGGGTAATGTGGAGAAAGAAATTTTCTCAGCTAACTGCTTATTATTTCACTCTTCCAGACTATTTTGTAGGGAGGAATCAGGCCCTTGTAGACTGCTTTAGTATGCCATGATGACCTGAATGATTTTAGTTATTTGCCGGCTCTGAAAGGAGGTGGAGCACTTGGTACATTTTATAGTGAGGCAATAATTCTTTCAATGATTAAAATGTTGAAACAAAGTGTGATTTTTTTTCTTTGTGGCTGATTCTTCAGGATGCTCTGTTTTCAGAAATAAATAGGAAATTCATGACTTGAGGTTTTTCCCTGCTCATTCAGAGTGTATTACATTCAGGGTGATTTTCTGTCAGATACCATTGGGAGGACAATGCTAGGAATCTTGTCCCCTCTAATATTTTAGGGCTTGTTTTGAATTGTAGAGAAGATGATTGTATGGCTTTATTTTTATTTTCAATACTTACATTCATGTAAGATGAAGAATATAGGCTATTAAAATTTCATAATTATATTTAAGGTCTGCGTTGGAAGAATTGGAAGTGAGTGCTCAACGGTTTTTGTCAGCTGAAAAGACAGGCAAAGTGAAAGGACTTATACTCACTGTTAAGGGAAATTCCAGTGGAAAAGGCCATGATTTTTACTCCAGATATTTTGCACCTTGGTATGGAGTTCTGGAAGACCCTGTTACAGGTATGTGTTTGTATGATAAGCAGCTCATACTTTTGTTTCAGTTCAATTAAAAGATTCTTATTAAAATTCATTAATCTGTTTTTGTACTTTGGAGTGTCTTATAAATTACTGGTTTATATGGATAGCAGGAGTGCTCATTAAACTAAAAACTTTCATGACTGAGGCCAACTCATTCAGAAAAAATCAAATTAGGTTCTTGCTGTCATTAGGCCAGATATTCTTGTGTCTTTTTCAGATCTTTTCCCTCAAGTATTCCAGTTAGAGAAAAGTGAGAGATTAGTTCAGTACTGGATGAGTATTGCAGTGGAAATTTATATCCACTTCTGTTGGTGTTGTTTTTTTTGTGGTGGTTTGGATTTTTGTTTGGGTTTTTTTCCTATGCATTCCAGCTGAGATCTTCCCTAGTTTCATGTCACTTACTGTTGCTGTTCTCAGGCTGATGAGAGCTCAGCTGGCAGTGTGCTTAGGGCAGCAAGAGTGTTCCTGTGTGTTCTTTTGATGTTGCACTCAGTCTGTGTGATGGTGATTGCTGCAGGATGGTGTCCTTTGCTAAGGTACCATTTAATTATTAGTCAGCTGAGGGTTGTGGCTAATGATGATGCCCTCACCTAAGCAAGATTTCCATTCAAGCTAGAGGATATGGAAGTAATACCGCTTTACCATAAATAATTGAAATTATAAAGCCTGAAGTTCTGTCTGCTGTGCAAACTCTTGGGTTTTTTTTAACCTTAAGCACACGTGGCACTTGATTTATGATATTTATATTCTCACTATGCTTACTTTGTAAAGTAGCGATTATAATTTAATTCTGTACTTTGTTTTCCAATTTCTTTTTAAGGATCTGCCCATGCTGTTTTAAGCAGCTACTGGTCAGAGCAGTTGGGGAAGAAAGAACTGCTTGGTAAGATAAACTGTTTTATTGCAAAGCTGTCCATTTATATAAATCTACTCACTAGAGAGGAAAAAGTTGTATTACTACTGCAGTCCAAACTGTAGCAATAACTCCCTGTCCATTTCCTCAAGATGAATAGAATATCATACAATATTTTGTGCGTGAGGTAATCTTTGAGAAATTGCTCTCTTTCGTATCCACCACCATGACACATCACGCCCCAGAGAGTTTAAAGTGTTGGTTTCTGGATCATAATGCTCTGCAGTCAGTTTTTGATCTTGGCTTTTGGATTTTAGTTCTCATGACCTTTCATCATAACTGAAACTTGGTGAATCTTAGGGAATGTTGTTTATGTGTTTTGATTCAATCAATGAGAAATGCTTATTAGATCACGTCTTTGTTATTAAGCAAGAGACTCAAGAACCTGGTGGAAAAAAATCAAGAGAAACTGTTGATATGTGACAGTGCTAGATAGAAAAGTGTTGGGTGACTCCTTGCTTCTCCTGCTTCTAGTGCTTTGCCAGAGAACAGAAGAACAAGAGAAGCAGAACAAAATACCCTCATCCCCTAGCTGGTTCCCCAAGAGGGAACAGGAGGGGGCAATTCCGCACACAAGCCTTTGGTCACATTCAGTTTAGAGCAGAGGCTGGATACTTCATCTAATAAGGTTCTTTGTCCATAAAAGTAAACACTTCTCCAGACTAACAGCTACCCTGAGTATAAGCCTTCCTGTATTTGGTCAAATGAATCTCAAAATGAATTTTCTTGAGGATGGTAAGTCTTTAAAGGATCCACCATGAACAAGACCTTCTCCATCATGGACTGAAGGAAAGGTTTAGCATTCTGTCCCAAGGATCTTGTATTTGCATTTACAACACACAGTATCTGTGATAGCTTAAATAATGTTGGGTGTGGGGGGGAAGTCTCAACATATTTTCTGAAGATGAAAAACTGTCTTTGGTAATGTGTCCTTATGAACTCACTGTTTCTCAGAAGATTTTGACATTTTTGGATGTTAGTGTATAATTTGAACTCTCCATGACATCTATAGACACTGCTTCTTTAAGTACTCAAATAGATGGAATTCTGTCTGTACTTAAAATTGACACTTCCTACCTGTTTTGCATTTTCATGTATTTTGTATGTATTGTCTCCTTTTAGAGAAACTAGCTCAAGCAGCCAAGGCAGTTGGTACTGTAATCAGCTTCTCTGATGTGTTTAGCACAAAAAAAGTCCTATCTGTCCACAAGATAAGTTTTTTTTGGGATTTTTTAATTCATATTCCATGCATATATGTCCTCAAGCTTCTTCTGTGGTTGAAATCATACAAAACTGTTTTAAATAGGACAAGTTAGAGTTAATAGTTAATTGATGTATGTTTATGAGAAATAACTTTTCCTTACATGTGTATATCTGAGGGGTATCAGGTAGTACTGGGCAAATTCTATTACTAATGAGATTATTTGGAAAAAATAGCTGGCATTTAAGGGCATTCCATATCACCAAATATTAATAGATAAGGGCATCTTTGGACTTTTTAGAAACCTCTTTGGTAGCTTCTGTAGTATCCGATACTTTTTATTGCAAGAATAAAGGAAGAATTTCTTCCATGAAATCAAGGATCTATTAGTTCCCAAATAGATTACATGTAAAATAATACAAAAATGAGGAACATTAAATCTATTGTCAGATCTCTCTGGCTATTGAGGCCTTTAGGAGGAGGTCAGATGCAGCTCTGCTGAAGCATCAGACTTAATTTCCTGTGTTTGGGTTCTCTTCCTCCTTTTTTTAGACTAAATTGTCAAACAACCACCACCAACAACTACAAAGAGAATTTTCCAGTACTTTTACAAGGTGAAATACTTCATGATCTTCCTTGAAGCTGGGTATATGTCCTTGAATTTAAGCTGCTGGTTAAATCAGGGTTTTGTATCAGTCCTTGCCCTTCTTTCATTTGAGGGGTCTTTGCGATGTATAAAAATTATAATCTCTCAGATGTATGGACTTTCCCAGTTGCTAGTGAATGCAGTGTGTAACAACTGTCTGTGTATCCAGCCCTTCACACTGTTTTCATATTTCTTAGGTAACATTTATAAACATGCATAAGGAATTCCATAAAACCAAACAAATTAGAGAGGACTGCCCAAATTATTGTGATGAGAAAGGGCTTATCCAGGACAGTTTTTAATCTCAGGTTAAGCAAGGGGAATGTTGCCATACCAGTTTACTTCAGATGATTGTATTAATTTGTAGGAAATTTTTTTCCTGTAACTGCTTTTAACTTCTCTGATTCTTTGCAGTATAGAACAGGTTTATAGCATTTAAGGGTTGTGTTTTGGGGGGCAGAAACTAAACAAAAATTACAATCAACATTACCACCACCAACAAAACACATACAAAGACAGGAGAAATTGTTTTGTTAAGGTACAATAAGTCTGCCTGTATTTAAGTTTTTGCTAATTTGGATTCTCATGAAGTCAAGAGTTTTCATTGCAGCTTTCATCTTTTCCAAGTAATCTCAACATATAGATTGACAACATCAGATTTATGCACAAGTGTAACATTTCTTCAGAGGAGAGGTGTTTCCCTCCATCAATCACTAGATTTATCCACCTTCTTTCTTGGAATAAAAAAAAGTCTTGGAGATCTTAACTTCATTTAAGTTAAAGAACAAATGCTTCTTTCAGCATTCCTCTATAGGGTTTAGAAACTCAAACAAAATACTAGTGATTTCTTAAAATAAATATTATTACGAGAATGTCACTTCTTCCTGAGTTGATGTCATTGATGGCATTATGAAGAAAATCTAGTAGTCCTTAAATTCATTAAGCAGTGGTCATTGAGCTACATCTAGGCTGGTAAGAAGCTCCAAAACAAGAGGATAATGTTAGTACAAGTCCACCAGCTGATGTGTGAATGCAGGGGGTGTGTTACTGTGGTATCAGCATACTCAACCTCACAGGCCTTGTGGCCGCTCCTAAACTTTCCTGCGCGTCAGGTTGATCACAGAGGAGCCCAGGGCACTGTGAGTTCAGCTGTTAGATGTTGTTTCTACAATTGTACATACTTGTTTTCATTGAAAATGTATATAAAATCTATGTATAGTATCAGGTATTCCTAGTAAATACAGGCATGGAATAGGCGTGCAACAACTTCGTGATCTAAAAGGTGAGTGCACATCAGAGCTGCCTGAATGCCTCCAGGGGCACTGCTGTTAAATGAAATCCTCTAGGTACTGAAATGTTCCATGCAGGCCTGTTGGCTCTTAGACGTAGTGTGAAATATCAGTGCTTTTGTGTGAGAGAAGGAATAGATCAAGTATTATTTTCACATAAGCCTGGCTAAAAATTTCTTTTGTGGGTTATTTTTTTTCTTCTACTTTGGAAGTTTCTTTAAAAGTAAAATAAAATGGACCAATATCAAAACAATCTCAGTAATCCTGACATGAAAGAGCCAGTACTGTTTGAACATTTAAAGAAGAAAAAAACCCAACCAATCTTTGGAGAGGTGAAATAATTAATCTCTTTTATTTAAATCTGCTGTCTGTGGGAGTGGAAGAGCTTAGGTGTGTCTCCACACCTGGAAATAATAATTGATCATTTTAGCTGCCCTGGGTCTTTAAGAGTCTAAAATATTCAGTTGAAGTATTACTCCATTCGTAGATGGTGTTCTGACAAGTTAAAAACAACCCATGTTTCTATAAATGGAAAAGAACAGAAAGTATCAATCTCAATCTCTAAATAGCTCCTGTTTCCACTCTTTTGGAGTGCTTGCTTTCTCTGAGAATCTAATCTCCTGATCAAAGAAGAGCTTTCTTAGCAGCAGTGGCTGAGAAATAGTTTTAAAGCATACAGCATATGCCATTAGAGAGCCTGTGCTCTGTTGGGATCTGAATACAATCTCTACTCAATTTATAAATTGTGGGTTTGAGAGGAAAAATGTGTCCTTTATCTTTGGCAACTTCTGGAGCAGTTGGAAATTCACTGAGTGAAGAGACTGAACATTAATGCCCCTTCATCCATTTAGAGCCTTTCACAAAAGCAAAACTGCTGGAAACTCAAACCTTTTCTAAATGCCATCTGAACCAGACCATTTTCTGGTCAAGTCATGCAACCAAAATGAGACTGCTGAAACAAGTTAAAGACTCCACATGCTAAGTGAACATCGTCCCACCTGTGTACGGCTCAACAGTTCAAGCAAAAGCTCCCTTCTCTAAGTAATTACAAGCAGAAGGCTGTTTCTACTTCAAGTTTATCCAGTTGTATTAAATTATATCTTCAGGATTCTATAAATCAATATTTGTTACTGCCGGTGTAAGAATTTGGTGTCAAGTTTGTGACAGCTGAAGCAGCATCTATGTTTCTTTGTAGGCTTTTCCCACAGCTTTTGTGAGCTTATTCACCCTTTAGCCAGGCACATTCTTTGAATGCAGTATCGCCTTTGGGTGTTCAGTGCTAGTAAATGGTATTCATTCTCATGCAGATAACGCTTGGTGTTCTTCCTTCTTCCTTCCAAAAACTGTATCCCATGAAGGGGGAATTCAAGACTTATTAGATACACAGAACATACTTGATTTGCTACAGCAAAGCAAACTACCCTTCACTGCTTTTATTAAGTAGCAGTTGTGTCAGACTCAGTAGGCAAGTTCGAGTTGGAAATACACCCTCAGGTGACTTTCATCCATAAAGGCAATTCATCCGGGGTATCCTGGTGCACTGTTTGCCCTTGTGCTGCTTGCTTTCTGGAGCCAGAAGCCTCCTTTCCCTGAGTTTTCATGGATTTCTAAATAATTTTTGATGCACACTAGTTTTTTAACTCTGGGTTCTTGTTTCTGTTTAGCTTTTCAATGTTCCCACCGTGGAGGAGAGTTGAAGATTTCCGTGCGCAGTGACGGAAGAGTTGACATTGCAGGGCAAACTGCTGTTGTATTAAAAGGAAACCTGACTTGCTGAAGGAACTGGCACTAATCTCCCTCTCCTCTCACTAATCACTAATCTTCATGTTACTCTGATTATGCTGATTTTATCTCAGCTCTAGGCAGTGAATCTCTGCTGTTCTTAAAAGTCTTTGATTACTCATTGTCCATTTTTAAAAACTGCTTGAAAGCACTCACTTCTGATCTTCAAGATCCTTGGTATTCTTCACTTCCATCTTGCCACTTCCTATGTACACTGACCTATGAAAATGTTTGAGTACAGCTATCTTGTTTTTCTTCTTTTAAATGATTCTTCTCTTGATTTCTAAATTCCATGTTAAAAGCCCTTACTGCTTCCTGGATTAAACTGTAAACATCTGTTTGATAAAATAATCAAACTTCTCCCATATTGATGATTTTTCATGAAATCTGAATTATTTAAAAATTGATATTTTCTATATTGAAATGACAGCTGTGTTCATTAACTTATTTGAATTAAAAAAAAAATATAAATGGTTTAGAAATGTGCCTTGTGGTTCTCTTTTATGAACAGTATTTTTCAAAGTCAAATAGTATTGCCTTTGATCATAGCACTGCTGCTTAGTCAATACTTTTAATTAAAGGTTTATAAGAAAGATTTAACAGATTGACATTGTGATGCACATAAAGCTGATTAAAATCTGAAAGGAAACTTTATTGGTTATAGCAATGTCAATTATTTTTCAAAACCTGAAGATTTTCTTCTAAACTTAAAGTTTCTTCTAGAATCTTCATGAAGTGTACTGCTTCAGATTTTGTAACCATGATGTGGTTGTTCACTGGATTTATAAAGAATATGGAACTTTCAGTTACTCTAGCTAAAACTGTTTTCCCTTTCAAGTCACCTCTGTCCTAAGCTTTGCTTTAGTTCTTTGCAATATTTTAGGATGAAGTGTTTTGAATTCAAAAGACAGTCTCATAATATGGGAACAGTTGGATGTTATCCCTTTGTAAATCATGAGGAACTTAGTTGTTCCAAGTTCCCTTTTTTCCATTTATTTTGAATTTTATCAGAACTTGTTACTTACATCTTACTTAAGTCCAAGTAGCTGGACAAGTAAGAGTGTGAGAATCTTCGAGTTAATTTAAATAAAAAGTTCTATCTCCTGCAGCTACAAAGAGCATACCAAAAATGTGTTTTAAATGCACTACTCAGCTCAGGAGCTAGGTGGCAAGCAAAAGGAGCCTCCAAATGGAAATGCATGTTGTTCTCCTGTATTCAGTCTTGCTGAAGTTCGTGGAGCTGAAATATGATTTATAAACAAGGACTCGTGATCAGGTGCAAATCACAGCTGTGGAGGCAGCTCAGCAGCACGGCTGCTATGGCAGCTTTAGCCCTGGCCTCCTCTCCCCTCAGCTCGGATTGTTCCCTTTCTGGCAGGGGACCTGGGCCTTCTGGAGCAGCAGTGCTGCACGCTTGTGGTGCTGCATTTAATTATTCTTGCTGCCTTAGCCAAAGACTGAATTTGGGTCATGATTGGAGATACTTGTGGAAAAAAAGCCTTCCTTAGGAATGTAAATGAACTAAAGAACCAGTTATTGTTCACCCATCCACATTTAACAAATAGACAGTACAATTTTTTTTTTTTTACTCAAGAGGACTAATAATGAATAAGGCCCATTCATTTTAAAGAGACTTGTTATCTAAATTTCCTGACCAAACTAGTATCTTTGCTGCTTAAAGCATTTTTTTTAATGAGTTTACTACTACTTCGTCTCTTTTTCTTTTCAGGATAGAAAAATCACCAGAGCTCAGGTGGGAGGCTATGCAGTAATGTGTTTATAATCAACATATTAGTTAATCGGCCATGATTTATTAATGATGAATTAATTATAACTGATTGTGCAGTTCTGCTGCCTAAATGGAGCTTTAAAGGAGTTATTTTATTAATCATCATTGTCTAATTGCAGACACTTACAGAAAGATTGCTAATTAAACATGCAACCATATGCAAAACAAGAACACAAGTAAGGCTGCTGAGAGTGGCAAGAAAAAGAGCACTTATTTTCTGAGGAGCAACTTTATTCTCATGAAATATTGTGTAGCTGACCTGGTGATCCTGATTATTCACTAAGACTTATTTTAATATATTGCACATTTTCAGTTAACAGTAAAGGAAATTAGTTGTGACAAATTCTGTCTTTCCTAGTACAAAAAATAGGATGTGCAAACTTAAAGATTATTTAGAATTTGTGTGGCCTTGTTTCATATCTTTTTGCAAAGGATTTTCAGAACTGTTTTGTGCTGCTCTCTTAATTAAGACTGGTGGCATAGAGATGTGTTGAACCAAGAGCAAATTATGTGAAGGGAAATACAATTCTAAAAATTCCTGTGCACTTGAGTGTTATTTATTGTGAGAGTGTCCAACAGAAGTTACAGGCTCGCTGTAAGGTTGGAGTAAATGCATGGCTACATCCAACAGCCCAGGCATGAACATTTAAATGCCCATTTGCTTATTTTGCTTCTTTGGTGTGTACCTCTGCAGAGGACAGCTCATATAGGGGCCAGGAGGAAAACAGCCATGTGGAAGGAGGCAAAACAAGAAACATTAGTAAGCAACAGAAACCATACAAGTTTATTGGTATGGAAATGAATGTAGAGCTAAAAGGGATGAAAAGAAGATGGGAAGCCATTTTTTTTATTCAATAAGCCATGTAACACGTTTGCTTAAAGGATTCATGAAAATACTTTGCATTTCTTTTGTGTTATTTAGATGAGAACAGACAGAAAACATACATTAAAAGTTGTTATTAAATTTGGAAAATTTTGCAAGAGGAGGAAATTAAAGACTTCATGAATGTACACACAGCAAGAGGTCATAGAAAGGAGCCATGTGTTCCATAAGAAATGGGAAGGGAAATTAACAACAGATGAGGCAGTTATTTCTGGGAAAGTAAAGATTTCTTTGTTTCAGTATTCATCAGAGTGACAGGGAAACAGCCCGGGAACAGAGGGAACCTTCCCAGAAGTAAAAAAAATCCCTGAATTAAAATAAAGGGCGATGCTGGGTCAGGTAAAAATTAAATTAGTTCAATTAAAAACTGAAAAATCTGCTAATTAAGCACATTTGATTCTCACATCTATTTTTTTCCCTGGAGGAGTAAATCTGTCTTGAAATTAATTAGGAGACTTAAACAAAAACACAGAACAAGGGATTTTTTTCTCAATTGCTGAGTCACTGTCTTTTTATTTCCTGAAGTTTACTGCAAACCATAAATAAAAATTTCCAAAGAATAGGAAAATGAAAGAACCAAACCCAGTATGTGACCAGATAGTCAGTAGTGTGTATTGGGTTTTTTCCTACGAAGTCGGTTTTAGACTAAGACATTTAGATTTAATATCTAAAGCAGAATATGAAAAAATAAACATTTCTAACTCTATTGGTTTATTTAGTGAGAGGTGCACTTTGACTTGGGTTTTGCCTCACTGATGGGCAGAGAAGGATATTCCTTGAGTTTTAATGCTGTGATTCATATAAGCCTGTTTTATTCATGTTGCAGTGTTCTGTGACTTTTTTTGGTGATACACCCAAACCAGGAAACTACTTTCCTGTATTTCATTTTTGTTCTGGTAAGAGTTACAGAGTAGGTAAAATACATTAGGCAAACCCAAGGAAAATTCTCCACAACATTTCTACAACTATGAAGAGGCAGATGTTTTAAGGAGCTGAAGGAGGTGTGTGAGGAGCAGGAGGTGTAATGTCCTGTGGAGACTGTGGAATGTGAGCACCGTTCAAGCCCATAAGGGTGCACTGGCCCTGTTTGCCACCAGCTGAAGTCAATGGTGCAAAGACAGTTTGAATGATGTGGGAGTCAAGTTGAGAGATGTTAGGCCAGAGAGGAGATAATGTAGATTATAGTAGAGCTGGAGCAGGGTGTGAGGTGCAGCAAAGCCAGGAACTCAAGTTTGAATTTAAATAGATTCTCTACTGACCTTTTGCTATGCTTTGGATGCAAACCAAAGGAGACTGACCGGAGCGCCCATCCCGCCAAGGTCAACTCAGGTGGGAAATTCCAGCTGGAATTCTTGAATTTTTTTTTTTTTTCTGTTTCAGAAAGCTTCCTTTCTCCATAATTATTTATGGCTGTAAATAGAAATAAATTATAATCTTAATGACTAGGATAATTTCAGTCACCCACATTTGGGAAGAAATGGCTCATTCCTGACCAATATTATTCTGTTTTACAAACAGACTTTTGGGCTTTATTATGTTTATGTGTAGCAGATCACTGAAGATGTATCTGATTGACTTCCATATTTAACATCACAGCCTTTTTTCTTACCTGTATTTTTAAGGATTATGGGCATTAAAACTTTCAGAAACCTTTCAGCAGTTAGTTAATAGCAAAAATGAATGAAGTACCCTCTTAATAACAATCTGCAGGCACTTTTTCAATAAAGTTACAATTTCAGCAGAAAAAAAATGTAGATTAAAAGGAAACACCTGCTCCTGTAAATTACTATGCTGCAGGTACCAACCCAGGAGACTCTGCAGATGGTTCTGTATTTGCAAACCTGACCTCACCACCCCTTCATCAGTCTCTCACTGACTGATTCTCTCCAAAGCAGAACACACCATATCCCAAGGTACTAGAAGACACCTTTGAATTAAATTAGTTCCAGACAGGATACCAATTAATTGGTATTTCTGTTTCATTTTGGAACTTCTTAACAAAGGATTGGGTTGTCTTATCAAGCACTGGCACTGACTGAAGAATAGTACAGTCAGTTCCAGGAAGAGCTCCGAAAGGAATTGTACTTCAGGAGGTGTAATCTTTGCTACATTCCCTGCTGATTGGGAGTGTGGATTAAGTTGTGCTATTCCCTAGGATTTTGAGATGGACAAAAAGAAAGAGATCTTGATCCTTAGAACAATACAATATGAATTCATCGCTTCTGTTAACCTTTCCTGCCAGCCAAGGTAAAGTAGGAGGTATCATAAGTTCTGTGTGTTTTTTTCCCCTCCTCAATTGTTTTCAGACATCTTATTCTTTCAGTGAGACCTGAGACTGATTATGCCAGTCTTTTACCTAGGAGAAATTTTCTTACGTGCTTCTTCCAACTGGACCTATGCAAAGGCCTTGTGCAAGGTATTGGGACGTTTTTTCTTTGGGGGAGGAAACATTAACATCCTTTCTGAAAAACAGCCTTGCTGAAAAAAGTAGAGACAAGCTCATGTTCCCTGTCCAGTCATACATGATCTTGTTTTGTCACCCATATTCCTCAAACGTTTTCCTAGTGTTCAACTTTAAAAGCATCCCTAATTCTTCAAACTGATAGCACCTTTGTTTGAGGCACATTTTTCAATGAGTCTGAATTACACAAGTGTAATTATTACTGTGCTCAGACATTTTTTTCTAAATTGTAAGGAAAAAAGGTAATACATATCTTTTTGCTTCTCAGTTGTATGTGAATAAGGCCAGCTGTGACAGAAATAGAGCTGCCTTCCTGCATTTTTTGCTGGAGTTAAAGTCTGTGAGTAGTTGATGACATACACCATAATGTATGCACTTAAATAAGGATGATTGTGTACTTTATTTTGTACAGAAACAAGGAAACTTGTATAACCGAAGTGGCTGAAAATACTTCTGTAAAAAATTATTAGAACTCTTAATTTGAAATTTCCACTGTGATAATAATTAACTCTGAGAAAACCTTCCCATCCTTGAGTTTGTATAATTCAAAAGAAAACTCCACTGAAATTTGATAGAATGTTGACATTCAAGACTATTGAAATCCTGAAATAATAAGGTATTAAAAGAAACAATTAGCTTCATGGGAGAAAAGACAAACAACAAGCTTTTTGCATTCAAATGTTCAGTCCTTTTGCTATATACATGGGGTGAAGTGAGATTTTTGCTCTTCTCGCCTTGGCTTATCACATTATTCTGTTGATGGGAAATGTTGTCTTTTATGCATTCTAAGCCAGCATTATCTATTAGCAGGCATGACATTAAGTGTTTCTTTATTCACAACTGCCTTCCTGGTAGCTTTTAGAATACACCCATCACATCCAATTCATTAGAGCTCGCAAATGTGACACTTGGGAGAGCTGAAAATCCGAAACATCAAATGTTACCATGTGCCTAGCTAGAACATCTTAATCTTTTAGAATTGCCTTTCTTTTGATGGGGAAACCTTTGTGGCGTCCTGCTGTCCATCCAGACAAAAGAACAGATGTGGAATGTGAGTGTGTGCGTGGGCGCTCAGCTGTCTGGGCAGGGTGCAGACCAAGAGAGCTACAAGAGTTCCTCCTTAATTTGGAAAGCAGTAATTGCAACATCAGCCTTTAGTATAAACTTTTACTTAAACTGACTGAGGATTAATTAATTTGCATAACTTTAATTATAAAGTAAAAACCTAATGGTAGAGTACAATAAAAATGACGTGAGATCTATTTTGTATATTTTTGATGTGTGTGTATATAGTTATGTATATCTACTAATTGTTTTTAAGGTTTCCTTTTCTTTTACTCATATACTTGATCCTTGCCATTTTTGAGTAAGATTCAAATTTCAGCAAATAAAGATAACTTTACTGTAAAGGTTTTTTTAAAAAAGCAAGTAAAAGTGGGCTTATGGCAAATATAAAGATTGAACACATGCCCTGTCAGATGAGGTGAATGCTCTGCTTTCATTAGCAAGTCACTTTGTAGTTCACAGCATTATGCACTGGGGTCCTGGAAAACCAAACCTTACAGCTATTTTTACCTTTGGATACTGGATTGTTCCCATTAGCTGCAGTAGGACTACAGAAACATGTGAAGTTAAACATGTATGGGAAATTAGTATACAGAACATCAAATTAGAATTATCATTTTCTTTCATAATGGGATTTTCGTAAGACTTTTCATCACTTAACATTCTAAAACATCGTCATGGAATACTTATGTGATAATTCTTACATATTTCTGAAAGAAAAGAAACTGAGTCTGCAGCACTGTATTTTAAAATATAGTATACCCTTATGGACATACAATATTTAAAATGCCATGAGAGTGGATTTCTGATTTATACAACTGAATACATTAAATCTGAATTATATATGCCAAAAGCATTTGATCCATTATTTAAGTAATTTAGCTGATTAAATATATATTATTCTGCATTTAAATTATTTAACTGTTTATATATATTCTATATGTATTATATATATATATTTAAATAGGAGTGCCTAGAAGAAGTCACTTAGCTGAGAAAATTGAATGGAAAAAATTTTACTAGATCTGTTATTAACTGAGAGAGTTCTTCTGTCTCATTTTTATGAAGCAATACTTGTCAGTTCAGATCCTTGAAAATGTTACAGAAAATGCTGTCACTTCTTATTTGTACCTATTTCCTTGGTGGTTATATTTACCTTCTGTATTTCTTCAGTGCAAAAGCGAAAGTAAAGAAAGCCTCCAAACAAATGTCTGGACTGTGTGGCTCTTACCCCAGAAATGCTCTTGTGAAATGCTCTGAAAGCTGATAGGAAGTACATTTATGTGACAGTTTTGCAAATATATAAAGTGAAGGATAATCAACAAAAGTCTCATTTGTGTAACAGCTTTGACCCATTAGGGGCTTTTAAATCATGCATCACTGACTTCAGGGTTGCTGTTGTCAAGCTACTTACAGATCCTAGTTAAATCAGGCATTTCGTATTTTTGCCCTCATTCACTTTTGTTTACCAGCAGGAGGCAAAATATTTAATTAGTTTTGGGGCATTTATAATCTCCTCTGGGCCAGCTCCAGCCACAAAGCTGGACGCCGCTCCTGAGTTAATTCCAGCCGGGCTGGCCCCTCCACTACAACATATGGGTAACCTCTAAGCCTTTAGCAAAAGTTGCAACTGAACTATTAGAAGGGTGGGACCTCCCTGCTGGGAAAATACTGCGCCACAAAGCAAAAAGGGGCCAGCGTCACCAGTGGAGGTCAAGGCAACACTTAGACCAAACAGCATCTGGCAATCTGTGCCAAGTAGAAATCAATGAGAAGCAGGGCACTGGGTAGTAATTTTATGCCTGTTTAAACAAGAAAATAACTCCTTCTGAAGTGAAAAATTATTTTGTAAAAAGCTTACAGCATCCTTTGGCATCACTCTCTGCAATGTTCCTTCTTGTATTTTTATTACAGTCAATAAAGTATGGTGCAATCTACACACAATTTTGTTTTGGGCAAGCAACATTAACTGTGGCATTAATTATGTTTTTGGGAGATGAGTTTTGAGAGTCTTCTTCCTAATTGGCTAGGAACTAGCTGTATAACTGTAATTCATTTCCAAGGTGCATTACATTCTCTTCTCCATGTTACAACAATGAGTCAGAGGGCTTGAGAAGAAATAAAACAAAAGACAGTTCCTGATCTTATGGGCTGTGTGTTCCTGCCACTGTAAACTGTTGCAGCTCAGTCCAGTTGAAACCTTCCCACGCTTTATTATTGTCACTTTCTGTTCCTGCCTGTATCTCTGCTTGTATCGTATCTTGTGGCCCTTGCTTTTCCCCATTGCCTTTCATTGCTTTTCTCTTTTCCCTGAAATTCCAGGTGCTGGTGTCTAATATTGTAAGCAGACTGCCATTCAATTCAGTGAGATTACTTAGGGCAGAATATTAAATATACTCAGGTCTTTAGAGGTTCATGGCATTAGAAACTATATTTTATCCCACAGACAGCTGCTTCTTTATGTACTTTTCTCCTTCTCTGTGGCTTTTGTTTTTTGTCTACTTGGCAAGAAGTATTTCTGCTTTCAACAATGTCAACACTCATTTTCATCCTTAAGCTACCTTGTATTGTTCTGCACATTCATTTTTTCTGTACTTTGAGTGGAGCAGGTTGCAGGTTGCAAAGTCTTTATGGTATAGAAACTACACAACTCATAGTGTCCCTTAAGTGGGTTGCAGCACTCATTTCCATGTCTCCTTGGTTTTTGTGGCAACAGGTGCAGGGAAAATGTCAGCTTCAGTCTGAGGTCCTTATGCCTCTTGATAGAGAATAGACAATAGACAGTGACTTTTCACTGTAGGGGAGAATTGAGAAAATCAGTGTTCTTGGTGGAAGGAATAAAAAGCTGAATGTTCAGAGTGGCTGTCATTGGTCCTGTCCTGTGGACAGCTGGCATATGAGAGAAGAAACCTAACTAGAAGTGAGATGGACTAGCTGTTCGTGTCTGGGGAGAGGAATGGCGCTTTTATTCAGAGAGTGCATTTTTTTCACAGTTACAAATTATGCAGAAAAGTTTTAATAAAATAGGTAACAAGCTGCATTTTTTTTTCTACTTTTGAGGTACACCACACTACTTGTTTGACCAAAATCTGTATGTGCAAGCAGTTTTTTTGTTTGCTTGATTGTAAATAAGATTTTTTCTGATGAGGTATTTGGCAAACTCAGTGGGAGCACATTCTTGTACTCCTCTCCTTTGATGCCATGATACACCTTTTATATCTCCCTTTCTCTGCTCCTTTTTGTCCCCTCAAGAGTAAACAGAAAGCTCCACTTCTGTAACAGCTGCCTCTTCCCTAGGCTGTGATAAAGTCAGTTCATTGCCAATACTAAAGTTTGTAGATACTGATGAGCAGATTTAGTTCTCTTGTGTATCAGGAAGACAATCCCCAGATATTAAGAGAAAAAGGGTTATCAGAAAATAAAAAGGGGTTGTGTTTTCACGCTGATATTTGATGATCTTCAACAGCTGGCTGGGGATAGCATTCTAGGGAAATAATTTTGTTCCACGATGAATTTCCAGATTGCTTCTCAGCATGGTTACCCATTCAGTTTTTCTATTTTTAAGACTTTTTGTAGGTTTTCTTCTCAATTCCAAAGAAAAAGAATTAATTTTAAAGGCTAACTTGTGAATGGTCTTGGTATTTTTCTGAATGTAGAGCAACTGAAGTGGAGGGGGTTTTTTAACAGTGATTGCAATAATGTTAATGTGTTTCTTGTGCTTCTGATGTCATAGCAAATAGCTAATTTAAGAGTTACTTACTAGAAGGTATGAAAGATTGTTTTTCTCAAAGTTTGCGTGGGGAACTGACTCTATGACTGCTGTGTTGCCTCTCTTGCTGTGTTTGGGAGGAAGCAGCTCCTAGGGACAGGAAAGCCGTAACACCACCTGATCCAGCAAAAGGCTGACCTTTCAGCAGGTAAAATGTAATAACAGATCATACCCTCTGCTTGAGTTTGTCTGACAATGTCTATTGATTAAGGAAGAGAACAGCTGATTTCCTATTAAGAGCTTTTGGTTCATCTATTCTTTGCAGCAAGCTTGGGATTTTTGCTTCTTTAGTGGTACAGTGGGTTGCAGTATCATTCTAAGTGGAAACTTCTTTCACGATCTGTCGTGTATATACAAAGGTACGTAATGTAACCAAACTCAATATATAATGTCAGTGAGAAACAGTTCGGTGTTCAAGACATGTTCCTCTAGTAACGTGATAAAAGGACTCCTTTCTCCTTTTTGGGTTTTTAGGAGGTTTCTGACCTCCTGTCGCAAAAGCATGCTTTCAAACAAAGTTAATCTTTGGGTTGGACTCGATGATCTTGAAGGTCTCTTCCAACCTAGTGATTCTGTGATTATGCTGAAAAGGTATTCTGTGCAGGCTCACTGGGGAAAGCTCTGCTTTTTAAGCCTCACCTGAGGGAGGGGAGAAAGATAATGTGGAACAGAGGAGAAATGGGTGAATTGAGAAGTGGTGACTGGAGGGCAGTATGGCAGGTAGAGCCTGAAGTGTGGCTGGGACAGTTACTTGAGCTGCTAGAAAGAAGAGCTCACCTCAGAGAAACTGAAGAGCAAAGTGAACTGTTCTAAGCCCTTTATAGGAAAGGGTGTCCAGTACCGGAGTGGGAAGCCCCAGGTAAAATGACTGCAAACTCCTCTTGCAGCTGTAGATTGTTATTCCTCTTCCAGTGTTAGTTACTGTCAAAGTGTCCCTTCAGGATGCAATCTTCTCTTGTGAATTGTTGGGTTTGGATAGTCCGAAAGCTGTGACAGGGAAACAATGCAAATAACCAAGGCAGGAAAGTGGTTCTGCACACCATGGATTTCTAGCCTGTCTTGTGAGCTGAGCCAAATGTTACAAGAAATTGGGCCCTTAAGGATGGTCATATTTTGGTAGTTACCCACCTGCTCTTAATTAGGCAGCATACAGCATGCCAGTCTTTCTGCTTTGCTCAGGGTAAATGACAGTGTTGAGGAGTCCTGAGGCTTTTAGAAAGGATCTACCTGAGAGGAAATAGCTCTGGCTAGAAGGGAGAGGTAAGATTCTTGGTTTGATACATTGCTTGTATATGGTTTTTAAAAATACAACTAGAGAAAGTAGGGAGGCATTAGACTTCAACCAGAAATATTGCTTTCATTGCATTTTAAATTTAGTATCTGGCCCCAGTAAAAGTAATTAGATTGTGTTTTCCATAGTAGTACAGGTGAAAGATATTCATCTCTTAGTGGGTGTTGCACTAGTTACATCTGAGTTTTTAACTTGGATATCTAGCAGACAGTTTTGAATGGGTGTATGTATGTAGTCATAAATCCTGAAACTAGCTAATTTCTTTAATGGATTGGAACTCTCCTTTATTATGCTAGTATCAGTGGTGACTTGAAGATGCTAAAATAATCTGGTTTATGACTGAAATAGCATTCTTATCTCTTGTTTTTCTCTGAGGAAAACATAGTATTTTGATTAATGATACTGTTTTAGAATTAAAATATGACTCAACAATAATGCTGCAAAGATCATGGAGTAGCACTAAATTGGTATCTGCATAGTTAGAGATGCAAAGATTGAAATTTAAGCAACTGGGTAGACACAGAACTTCTTTCTGGTGATTCTGGTGTTTTTCTGTTTTAAGATTATGTTATGACAAAAAAAAGAGTAAAAAAATTTTTGAGAAATGGCTGATGTACAAAACCCATGAAACTAACATAAGTTGGGATTTAGAAAAGTTTTTAGCACCACAGCAGTTTATCACATCTGGATATATTAATAGCTTTTTAAAAATGTATAATTAAAATATTGATAATAATTTGAAAAAATATTTCAAATAGTAATATCTATGAAAAATTATTGAAAGTAAAGGGAGGAGGGAATAAAACTACATAAGCACTAACTGAGACAAGCTGAAATATAGAGGAAATCAAACCAACTGAAGGAAACCTGTGAAAATTCCAACAGATCCTTTTTCTTACTCACTGAGCAATAAGCAGATTATTTTTCAGTTTGAGGTAGCATTATCATAAGGCTGTGCTAGGAGGCTGTGCAAATGAACGAGATTAGTGTGGATAAGGCCTTGATACGTTTAGTTTTTCTCTGTCATAAAGCAGAAACTTTATGAAATTTCAAATGATGAAAAGAAGGTATTTTGATCAGCCGCAGAGAGCATTTTTTAGCTTTGTCTGTGAGCTATAAAGTCCTGTTAGTAGTTCCTTATTAGTCTAAATGGATCTGGACTCTTGTCCTGTGATTTGATAGTAAATCATTTAAGCTTAAGTTACAGTGTGTTTAGTAGGAGAGATAAATCACAGCTTCTCTCTTGAGATTACAGCAGTGTGCTAGTCAAAGCATGATAATGGTGGTGAATCAATTTGGAAGGGAAAATTAACAGCACTGTCATGTACTGTGTTACTGTGCATTAGTGAAGTAAAATACAAAGTTTCTGAAGCACTGTGATTTTCAATATATTTGAAGTCGTCATTGTAATTTATACTGGCAGGACATATTAAGTTAAAAAAGAAAACTGCTGCCAAGTGAAGAAATACAGTGTTCTATTTTAAAGGGGAGCTTTTTGTATTTATGGCATGATGTTAGCAGCACTCTCAAGATGAAGAGTGATTAATTACCTGAATTGAGTAATAGCTATTTTATGAGGACACGCAGTATTTATTAACTTGCAGAACACCTTAATTCTCTGGTGTTTTTATATGAAAAATCATTTGAGATTCATTGTAAGAGACAAAGGGTTTAGCTAAGAAACTTATTTGGGATGGAAGGCTGCAGTAGCACTAAAATATGCTTTAGCAATAACATGAAGATCAGATGGAGATTTTCTTTTCTACTGTGCATGCAGTACTTCCGGTGGAGCATCTTCAGAAACAGAAATCTCACAAGTTCTAATTGCTGATCCTTTTAGGAAAGACATATGTTTCTGTGGGTTTTTGCAGGGAGCTGTTCTCACACAGATAATCAGAAATTGTCTGTCAGAAAGTGGCGTTTTAGCGTGTGGTAGTAGCTCTTTATGTTTCGGAGAATAGGTCAGTGCACACAGATAGCCAAGTTGAACATCTCTAATGAAACGTGATGAAGTTGCACTTCTTTAAAAATTGAAGAAATGGCATACATTTTGATAATGGAATAATGGAGACTCCCTACCCCAACTATCATCTCCGTTTATGATCATTAGGATGCAGAATATTAGGAGCAGAGCAACTGGGCGTAACAGCCGACGTTCAACATCTGTCATGCTGGAGTCCATTAGTGTTCAATTGCATCCTATTGTTTTTGGATTATTCAACCTCATTTCATTGTCATTGCTTTTGCTAGGGATTAATCAGATGTTTACAACTGCACCAAGTTTTGGAGTCATAATGAAAACAATTGAGCTATAGTTCTAAATAAATATACAGTATTCAGTCTCTAATGAAAAAAGTTGCTAATTTATGAATACTGGTAACAATTTAATTAAGTCTGAAATCAATACAGATAATAAATCATTGTGTGGCAGGTTTTTTTTTTCCTTTTGTGTACATCATAAAAAGATCATATGATATTTCCTTGTGAGTTTATGTAATTATGATTTTAATAATACAAGTACAGTAAAAGAAAGATATTTTGATTATGGGGCATGGGTGTGTATATATGGTGGCTCCTCTGTCATTACAGTTGGTAGCAGAATTGATCCTTTGCTGCCAGCAAGCAGATTTTTTTTTTCACATCCTCTTTTATTCGTGTCACTTACTTAGAGATATTACTAAAAAGACACTTTTAACTCATGTCAAATACACATATATACTTTAATAGGGTGTATTAAAAAGGACGGTTTTCAGGTGATTTTTTATACTTACATGTTTTTGTGTATAACTATCACAACCCATGTAAATATTTTTGCAATTGTTAGATAAATCTATAGCTACATTTTAACTGTTTAAATATTTTAAAATTATTTTAATGACATTGAGTTTGCTGACAGGCAAATATATAATCCCCTTTTTTCTCAAGAAAAAGCTTTCTACGCTGGTTGCAGTGTTGTGTACTTCGTAGAATATTAAAATTGTGACTGCTGGAGGATTTCTAATAATTTGAGTTTACTTATTTTGGTACCATATGTGCAAAGCAGTGCTATTCTTGGCTGTATATCTTTTAGCTCTTTCTTCTGTTTCATCAATACAGTTATTTCTTCTATCCTCAATACTTAGCCAGAATTTTCACGTGTTTTAATGTACAAATACTACAATGCACAGAGATTTTTTTTTTTCCCCTGAGTTGCAACAGATTATCCATTGAAAGGATCTTTTGCTTAACTGCCCAGAGTCTTGTGGGGCCAGCCAGACACTACTCCAGATGGCAAGTTGTTAGGGCTGGACAGAATGGCTTTGGAAGACTTCTCACCAGATGAAGGCTGTAATGTTGGGATTTTACTGTTTGGCTTTTTTTCCCCCTGTAGTTCCCAGGGTGGGAAGGTGCTGGGATGGAAGCAGTGTGCCGCCTGCCCACCTGCTACCACCTGTTTAGCTTTTGCAGTTTCTATAAAGCCTCATCGTGTCCACTCGACACAATCACTGCTGGCCAGCAGGAGCCAAGGAAAAAGAGATCTCTCTTAGGAAGTTATGTCTTCAGATCGCAACCCTTCACCATTGCAAAATACTCTCTTAACTGAATCAGAACTTCTCTCATTTGAAATAGCCATTTGGAGTTGTTGTGTCTTTAATCCAGTAAGATTCTTCTTGGATTGAATGGACCGTTTTCTTCAGTAACGTACATTTTGAGAGTGGAGATTTTGTTGTTTTCTCTCTCTCTTTGAGATTAAAGAAAATAAAAGAATGAAAGCATAAGACACAAAAATTGCTTCATTCTTTCTTTAAACAGTAAGAAACAATTTTCAGACATTTCCAGAAGAACTTTTATTTTATTATATTTATTTTTTTTAGAAGCTAAGAAAAATACTCCGTAATTGATATTGGGAAACAGATTCAAGAGGTACAAAGGCTACTCACATGAGTGCTTTCTTTACCACTTTTTAGATACTGAATTTTTGCTAGGTAATCTTTGTGTGTGTGAAAGTGAAGCTGCATCAAATATGAAAACCTGTAAATCCAGTCACCTGGACTCAGGTGTGGAGTCAGACACGCAGTGCAGAAGTGAAGCAGGCTGTGTTGTGAAGTGCAGTTCGGAAAGAATGGAGAATGCTGCCAAGAGAAGACTGGCTGCCAACGCTCGCGAGAGGAGACGGATGCAAGGACTGAACACGGCCTTCGATCGCTTGAGAAAGGTGGTCCCACAGTGGGGGCAAGATAAGAAGCTGTCCAAGTATGAGACCCTCCAGATGGCTCTGAGCTACATCATGGCTCTGACCAGGATCCTTGCCGAAGCTGAAAGGTACAGTACTGAGCGAGAGTGGATTAGCCTGCACTGTGAGCACTTCCATGCCGACAGCTACCACCACTACCCGCCACAGAAACCGGCAGCGGACAGCGATCCTTATGCACAGAGGGTGTTCAGCTACCGTCCTGAGCACTTCTAAATAGCTAATTAGAACTTGTTGCCAGCTAAGAATATGCAGCAGGCCAGATGTGTAATTTAATAGCAAGATTAATTAGCAAGAGTTAATCTGCTTGACTAAGGTAATATTGGCATTATAATAGCTCATTCTTGTTAGCATCTTATAGTAATTTGACAAAATAAATTTGCTCAGAGAACATAAAATCAAAAGGCATTTAAGATGATTGAATTTATTTAATGCTGGTGGAAATTATATTTTTAATTTGAAATATTTCTGACACTTGTTTCCTAGTTTATCTAGTGCATTTGATGCTTTAATTAAGTGAGTTTTTGGTGTTTTTTTTACTGTGATGAATCATGACAGTATTTCTACAGATCATGGGACAAGTTGACCCATGGTGTAACTGAATGGAATAGCACCAGAAATGAACTTCATTCCATGTTTTTCTTTTTGTATCAGCTTTAAAGTTGTTCTTTAGTTTCTTTTTGCATAAGTGGCTCACGTGGAAAAAGTTTTATAATGTATTGGAGTTCTAGTCCTCAGAGAACTAACTTTCTTAAACTTTGTAAGTTTGATATATGGGTTCCAAAGTTGTGTAGGTTTGCTTTAATCCAATTTATGGTGTCTCTTGTATGCTCAAAAAAGAGCTAGTTTCAAGTCATGGAAGGAATGTTTTATTTTCAATGGTTGTAAAAGCACGTGTGATTATATACCATAAATGAAAATGTTTGCGTGAAAGTAATCTAAGCTACTAGATTTTTGTAGGCTTTAAATGATGGGTTTTTATTTTTTAATCTTGTGTTATCTGGAAACAATAACAGATTTTGTAAATCATAAATAAAGTGGTTTCTATGCTATGTCCTCACCAAATATCTGAAATTCGTACCCTAGGAATTACTTACTGGTGGCTTTTCTACCCCAAATGTTACACTACTTCTGTCACAATCCTGGCAGTTCAATGTTCTGAAGAACCAACCAGCAAATGATATTTTCTTCCCAGTTACAGTAAAGAGTGTATTTTATGTACAAGTTTGGGGAAAAATTATGGAGCATTCTTGCAGAGCAGTTGAGTTCATTTCAGCCCTGCTGATGTGCTGAATGGCCTTTCGTTTACTTGCTGCTTTCACTTGTGGGGGATAGAGGAGTCTGGGGAGAAAAGGCAGAAGAGGAAAGGAGGTCGGGGAGATGAAAAAACATGTAGGAGAGGATGGCTGGGGAAGCAGATGGGTTTGTAGCAGGGTGTAGAGTCTGCAGAGGTCCAGCTGTCTGTGCCTGGTGTGGTGGTGGCAGACTGTAGAGCCGAAGGGTGCTTCTGCTGGTGCTGCTGAGGGGAGATTCCAGAGAAAAGCCCTCCCTGGTGTTAGCCCAGAGAGCGAAGGAGAAAGGGAGCTGCTGTCCCACAACAGCTGGTGGTGGATTTCCAGCAGGGAAGGCTTGCGGGTTCCCTGCTGGCTGCTGCCATGTCTTATATTTTAGTATTCTTTCAAATGACAAATGAATAGCTTTGATAGGAGTTATTTTCAACAATTAAGCATCTTTCAGGGAAGAACAAAGGCATTAACAGGAGCTAAGGCCTGTTTGGGGGGAGAGAGACTGCACTGCAGGAGCGCCTAAGTCCAGAGACCTGCCCTCCCTATGTGTCTGTCCCTCACTGACATTTTGCCCTCGGTCACTGTTAGAGGCTCCTGCATTTCCTGGTGTGGGGGTTGGATGGTTCCTGGCAGGGAGGCTGGGTTTCAGGCTGACTTGAACACACTGTATATTCTGAGCAACTCTCTCCTTTAAACGCTGGCATTCAGGAATGGGTTTTTAAATGTATATTTAGCCTCTTTAAAGATAATGAATAGTGTTAATTATTAAAATGTAGGCCTTTGCTTCGTGTGAATTACATTAGATCTGTATTAGCAAGCAGAAAGTGGATTCAGCCTCGGAGATATGAAGTCATGTTACTCAGAGACAGTAGAATTAATTGTTGTCCATCATATAGTCAAATTAATACTGTTTGAATATTACTTACCATTAAGTGGCAAGTTTAGGTCTGTAATTACAATGAATACAATTCTTAAATAATTAAATTATGTGGTATCTTACCCTAATTTATTAGCCGTAAACTTCAGGCAGACAGACACTGTCTCACCTGCACTTGCTAACACAGCAGTGGGTTTTCCATACTGAAACAGGAATAGGATGCAAATAAATCATATGATTATATGACATTGAAAACTTGGTTTAGAGGAAGTTTGCCTAAAGCTGTGGTGTGAGGGGGAATACAGTACAAAAGGATAAATGCCGGAGTAGGGTGCAAGAACATGACTGATGCTTCTGTGCTACTGGTGTATGATTTGTCTTTGTGGGACATGACATTGCAGTAATTCAGGTAAAAGTACTTAACAGCCATTTCTCTTCCAATTTTGTTTCTTCCGTGCAGCATTGTACTTTATTTTCTACTGCATATGATCATATAGTTTAAAAAATATGGATTAGTATGCAAGGTGTGATTAAATTGTAGTAAACTCTCATAAAGAGGAGCAAAGCAACACAAACCATAAAATATCTGTGCTTGTGTTACCAAAAATTATTAAGAATTGAAGCTGAAGCCCTACAAAGCGCATCGGTACAGTATATGGGTAGTGAACTCTTGTAAATCAGGTCATGGTTCAATCTCTGCTGCTGAACAATATGTTAAGGTTATAATCCCTTGTAATCCCCATTCTCTTAGATTTCATTGTGCTAATGGGATGTTAATGTTTATTGATACCTTTATTTATAATTAATAATGTTGCTGGGAAAATTGTGGTTTTATCTAATGCTGTACTGGTTTTGTTTCTTGGGAGGGTGCAGTGTTGAGCTGGAAGTTGGGATTTTTGGTTTACTGTAGTACTGAAGGCAGCAGAGTAAATACTGTGTAGTGCATAGACAGCTGTCTGTCTACTGATTATCTGCCAAAGCCTTTTGGGGAGTCAGTTGAGGTGATGGGAAAGTTTAATCATTAAAAATTCTTTCTGAGTGCAGTTTGAAAAGCAGATAGTATCCATGCTGGTTGGGACTTCTCAAACACAACTATGCAGTAAGTCATTGGTTTCTTTTCATAGCTTTCCTTTACAAATATTTCAGTGACATTTATGAAATGTAAACTTGGCTGTTTGACTTGGGTTTGATTATTGCTCCCAAATAATTGTTCCCTACTGACTGTTTGATGCTGGTCAGGTAATGTCTCTGAGCCACCTTCTGTACTGGACTTTGCTGGTGTGGGCATTTCATACCCCTTCCTCTTAAATAATTATGGCTTTTATTAGGCCTCCAAATAAGCAAAAGCTTAGATGCTCAGAGCTTGGTGTGTTCTTAGAGGCTGAGTTTTGTTGGCTCATAAATATTTGTCCCATTGAACAGCAGTGCAAACCTGAAATGCTTTTGTTTGTAGTATCAGTACTACATCTGATACATTTGTCCAAGTACGACTGTAATTCTAGAACCACGTTATTATGAGAACATTGGGGATGACAAACGCTTGCTTCATTAAATATGTGTTGCATACTATACAGATATGTGTTTCACTGTTGAAACTCAGTGTGAAATTCTAATGAACTATTTGTGGGAAATTAACCTCTACTTTTCTGAAAGGACTTTCTGCAGAGTTTTCTATCTGAAACCATATATACTCTGCTTCTATGATTCTTTTAACCATATCACCCTGTTTTGACATGCCTGGAGTTATTTTTGAGCTTGGAACTAGAGTGGCATTTTTAACTGCAGAGACTTTTCAGTGGCTAAAAGCAGAATTAGGGTAGCACGTTTCCAAAACATATGTTAGTAATAAAAAGTCAGTGCTTTCTTCCTCATCATCAGCATGTCTTTCAACTTCGATTCATTCAAATTTTTTAGGCTTTTGTCTTCCATCTCACCATTTATAAGGTATTTAGTGCACAGTCCATCTTGTACTATACGTACATACTGGGCAAGTCTCAAGTCTTGACTGGAATTCTGGAATGGTGCTACATTACCCATTCTTTAAAGTAAAAATGTAACTGACCTCAGCTATACATTTGTAGAGTCAATGACATTGCAGCTTCCTCTTGTGGGGAAGCATGAGTATCACTAGGTATTTCAATATTTAGCTATCTCCCTCTATCTTGTTAAGTTAAACTTTCCTTGTGAAATCTTTGTGGAAGTCCCTCCTGTGATGGGATTCACTAGGCACAAATTTTAAAGAAATACTGTTTCCAGGCCAAAGGAATTGATTTGCCAAAGGAAGCTTTTGCCTTAACATAGGTACTCTTACTCTTGGGATTCCAGTTATTTGAGCTAAGCAATACAGATGTGATTCTTTGTAGTTTAGGAGTGAAATTTATCTAGATTTTTAAAATCGTTCACAGAAGAGCTGCTTTTTGCTCTAAGTATGTTCAACTCTTCTGTTTCTACAAAATATCCAGGGGAAAAAACCCAAGTGCACTGAGGAGGAAGACATGTTTGGTCATGGAAGAAGCAGTCCAGTGTTTTCTCTACACAGATATCTTACAACAAGCATTGATTTCACTTGGTACTTTTGGACTTCTTAAAAAATGCTCTATATTTTAAACTTTAATTACATTTCAAGTAAACCTAGCTTCAAAACCGCTAACCAACCCCATGTATAATATTTAAATGTCTCTTCTACTAAGCAGTACATTTTAATATTGTCTACTAATTTTTTTCTCATTTGTAATTCAGTTTTCATTTGCACAGAAATTAGCTTGCAAAATATATCTTATACAAAATTTGCTTGAAGTGTCTGCATATGTAACTCCAAGGAATAAGAAGTTCATTTTTGACTGGCTTCCTGCAGCCTGGGGTGCATAGTAATTTTTCTAACATTTCAGATTGTCTTCAGTGTTTTTTCATTTCTTTACAAAACTGTGTTTCCTGTTACTAACAAGACTGTGTGATCATAAAGGATCATCAGCTTCTGAACAGAATTCCCACTGATATAAATGGAGAACTCCACTTAAATTCACAGCACATATTTTGTTTATTTTGATGTTTATTTTTATTTGTTTATTAAGATTTATTTTGATGATGCAATAAATGGCTCCTTACAGTGGGCTTGACTTATAAAGACATTAATAGAAGCAACTTATGTTGCTCAGAGGAAATGATAAAATATGAAGGAGCTACTTTAGCTCGTGGAGCTGTATCTGAGCTAAAATGGTTTTAAAAACATTTCCTTTGACCTAGCAGGCACAGATATACATGGAAATCAGGTGGGAATGGAGAAACATGGTTACATGGGAGAGCAAAAGTGACAGGACTCATCCTTTTCTTGGTCCTGTTTTCTTCTGTACCTGAGCTATGAGATCAAGCTTCCTTCAGATGTTGGGTTTGCATCTGCTGCTTATTTAAAAACCATTCCAAAGTGTACTAATGGGCCCTTATATAAAGAAGATGCACAATTATTTGTGCTGAAGGCATGCATAGGGAAGCGTAAACTTCAGTGTGGTTTGATTTGCCCTCATTCAGATTCTACCTGTCCACGTGCTGGATACACAGCCAGGTGTTGAAAAGATCAGTGCTCAGTCCCAGGCCTCTGTGCCTGGGTGCACAGAGAGTTGCAGCAGGGTTAGTCTGGACGCAGCAAACAGGTGTTCTAGGGCAGAGTGGGGGGCGGGTGACCAGTGGAGCAGGCAGCCTCTGAATGAATTTTTGAGGCACAATGGAGTTCAGCTATGGCAGACTGTAGGTGGGAGTATATTTTAAAACCAGTGGGGACTGATACCAAGAATTGTTGAAAAAAGCAACAACTTTATTTCACAGCTACCTGCTAGAAGCATGGCTAGTATATATCTTGACAATATTTATGATTTTCTAAATAATGTAAAGTCTGATTTAATTAATCAGCAGTCACAGCAAAGTTCTGAGAAAACTTGTGGCATTGTTGCACATTTTCACAATTATTTGAACATGTGAAGGACACAGTCTTGTATGCAACTCTGAAGCATTTATTTAAGTTCAGGTGAGATGAAGGCAAATACGTTACTGAACAGGCAGGTGTTTGGTTTTTTCCTTTCATGTGCACTTAAAATATACTATAAAACTGACATGAGCATTTTTCTTCCCAGTGAGAATGACTTTGAAAAAAAAAATCAACTTCAATCAAGAAGAAATATTAACTAGAATTTTAAGGCTCAAAGTGAACATTTTTGTATTGGAAATGATAAGGCAATTATCAATGAATTGCTTCTCCAGTATTAACAGCATGAATATTTCATTAGGTTATGTAAAGACATTTTTCAGAAACTAGTGCTTTTAAACCTGGTAGCATTAAGAGCACAGTTCTTAAATGAATTTGTATTCCAGATTTATTGGTTGAAGTACCTACAATTACTGTAAACAGTTGGGACTGGCAGTTGTTTACATATTGAGATGAAGACTGCAGACTTGGGTTTTCCTGTTTGAAGTGTGTACTCTTATCTCCTCGTGTTAGCAGATGTAAGGCATTCACAAGGGTTGCTCCCCCTTCCATGTGGAAGCAAAAAAATCAATCCAGTGGTTTTAAGGCAAGCGGTCCAGTGATATCAATGCAGACCCATAGGTAATGCTGCTGCAGGCTGGATTTGCATCAATCTGGACCAAAAGTTTAAAGCAGAAATAATACTTTTTGAAATCTAGAATTACAACGCAAAAGTTGTCTCTGCTCTAGTTTGCAGTATACCATGGCTGTGATTGGTTGTATGCAAAACCAGGACTAGGAGGAAATGGGAAACTAAATAAACCTACAAGATGCTGAATCAGTAAACACTTGAGAGGTTACAAACCTGAGTGTTTCTGTATCACACTTATACAGCATTATGCTCCACATTGTGGTGGTTTCATGGATTTTTGGAAGTTAATAACTAACAGTGACTTCTGGGGGAGGTCTAACATTAAGTTTTGTTGCTGCAGTAGCCTGCCCTGAATAAGAGAATGAAGAGCTGTGTTAGTGTGAAGTGGAACTGGTTATTCATTAAAGACCAGCAATGAGCAGCCAGGTTGTTCAGGAGGGAGCACAGTGGCTCTAGCACATCCTGACACGGTGTGGCAACACAAGACTGTCCTACTGTCCTCTTCCACAGGCCTTTTTCCCTTGTCTTTTCCACCACTTAACAACACATATGTAATTTTGTGTCTTTTTCTTGCAAGTTCTTCCTTGTGATGAGCACATCAATACCACTTATTAAACAGCATTGACATCCATTCACACAAGCTGCCTTTATAGGCTCACTTCATGGGCTCAGTACACACAGAGGAGAAATGTCCTGTAGCAGTTAAGGAACAAAATTAACGACTACAGACCATTTGGGATCAGATTCTGAGTTTGTTTTTATCAGAGCTACTGAAAGGAATTGCTGGTTTTTGCATTTTGTGGGGAAATGTGAGGGGGTTTGATCTTTTTGCTGGTAAATACTGTCCAGGAGAGAATACTGTAGTTCAGCTAACAGATTTTGGGGATCTACTTTTTGTAGCCTAACTCTCACTGAGATTTCTGGGGTCCTTTTTTGCATGACTAAGGATCAATCCTTCTTACACAGGTCTTTGGGAAAAGTCTTCCAGCTTCTTGTCCTCCCACTTCCAAAGAACTGGATGTACATTTTAAGAAACATTGTACCACTTAATCCTCATCATGTCAGCTCAGGTTATAATGATGTGAGTTTGGAGATACTCCACTAATATTGCAGAGAATAGGTGAAGAGATATGGTTTGCATATTTGCAGTGTGCACTTTGTCTTTTAATTTGCATTGAGTTTTGGGTGTGATGTCTGATGTTGTAAAATGTGAAAACCACTACTGCTTTCAGTAATATTGATCAGTATGATTCCAGTGCTGGTAAGCAGATACTTGCCAGTAGTGAGTACTAGGATTCCTTTCTTCTACACTGCGTGAAGAACTCTTGTAGCTGGACTTGCCTAATAGGTTAGATTCCAGCAAAAAGGAAAAGTTTGTGCTTGCTTGAATTCTTAGTTTCTACTCAGCTGACAGGTAACTTAATCCAGGTAGGACATCTAGACAGGCAGTGGAAAATAAAATTATTTAGGAAGCATAGAGTGATTTAGGTCTGAAGAAAGCTCAGGGGGTCATCTGGTCCAAGCCCTCACTCTCAGCCAAGCAAAGGGGCCACAGGGGACTTCCACGCAGGCAATCTCTTGACTAGGCTTGTGCTTAGGGATAAAGTCTGATGGTCAATATACAACCTGGAATACTTCAGATCAAAACCTACTCTCTGGTTTGTGAAATCATGGAAAGACCAGGGCTGTAGATGTGAATAGAGTTTGATCTTTTGTGTCTTAATTTCCTACCTTCCCATTTCCCAACAGCACTGAATTAAGCAAGCAAAATCCAGTAACTTTTCTTGGATTATTTTTCCAAGAGTAGTAACTAATATGGGGAACTTTAAATTTTGGGTTTAGTTTTGGAATCCCTAAGCCATGCTAAAAACCAAATGAAGATAAGAGGAGCAGTAGATTCTCTATCCTAGACCATCAGACCCCACAGTATGTTCTAAGTTGTGCATCTCATTACTGAAGTCACTTAACTCAGTGCATCACTTTTAATAGCCATGAGTTTTATTTTGTTTGCCAGGGAAGAGGTACAACATGGGCAACACATGCCTTCCCATGGAAATACCTGCACCTCATTATAACTCTTAGGATAAGACTGTGTTTTAGCTTTCTGGTCTGTCCAGTCTGAGGTGAGTTGCCTGAGATTTCTAACAAAAGCATGAGAGTTATAATGATGGTTTTGTTTTATGATGTTCACTCAGGTGGAAAGTAAAACAACACAAGAAATTCACCTCCTCCAAATCCTTAGGGAATCAACTGTTAGGGACAACAGAAGCTCTGTTTGTGGGAAGCTCAGTGAAAGGCATTCTCTTTCTTAGTCTCTGGCTATAATCAATATTATTTTGCTTTAAGATAACTCCCCATTGTTTTCTTTGCATATGGAGATTTTAAAGTTAAAATTTAAAATTTGAAAAAACCCCAAACATAGTCTGAAATGAAAGTATCAGTTAAATTTTGATTTTCATCTCTGTGACTTTGATCATGACTTTGTTGCATTCTGCAGCCATGTTGAAAGCAGTAAGTAAGAAGTGCTTGAAAATAATGTCCAGAGAAGAGGGTTAGCAGTAATTTAAAGATGCGGGAAAACATCTTAAACATTCACAGATTCTAACAGCTGGGGGGTATTAATGTAACTGTATAGATGTGAAATATATTTAAATCAATCATTAAGTGTTGTCACTTAACACCTTCTGTTGAGCTTTTATTAATTTGCCTTATTTGTTATTACTGTTAGTTACAGTATGGTTTTTTAGATTTTTGCAAATAACTGTTGCTTAACTTATTAACTGTTGTATACTAACAGAATTTTCTGTCTTCATTTTAGACACTACACTTGCGATCGTTTCCTAAATGGTAGTGAAAATTTACCAAGTCACAATTCCTTTCCGTTTAGCTATAAAATGAGCTAGATGGTAGATGCACATTAAAAATTAGGAAAAAGAGATGGATATTTAAAAGCCATGAAGTTACAAGTTTGGTATCATGTGTGTTAAAGTCAGAGGATCACTAGCATGGTAAAGAAAAAGGTATGAAGCACATCTGGAAAATAGTTTCAGCTATGGGCTCAAGAGAATGTGCTTCAGACAAGAGGAATTTTTATTTCCGATGTTAGCGCCTTATGCACATGCCCTGTACCTTATTTTATGAACCCTTACACCAAGAGTACACAGTTCATGCGGTACACACACACACACACAGAGATACAAATATTTAGGGTATACAGCTGTACCTGCATGAAATGCTATCTTTATCTAGTCTGGAATTCAAAAATTCTAAAATAGTCTGGCATAATAATAATTTATAAAAATGAGTTGCATCTTTTCCCTTTAGCTTGTGCTTTGTGATTATTTGGCATGTTTTTTAGGATTACATTCAAAGTCTTGCTGTTTACCCTCATTCAGGATTGGTGTTACTGTAATGTCAGTGTTTTCGCTGGCAGTATTCCAGCTAATCATCATCAATCCTTACCACGGCAGCTAGAGTGCAGTAGCTCTAATTCAAGAAGTAAAAATGGTATTGGCTTTTAGGTGCTGAAAACTATATTTACTATGTAATTCTTAGCAAACTACATAGTACTGAATTTATTGCACGACACTCCATACCACAATTATTCTGCATTAAAATCATATGCAAAAGTCTTGTACGATGTATTACTTGCAGCATTTGCAGCAGCAGAACACTTAATTACAAACAAGTTGCTTGTAAACCTTGAGCATCTTGAGTTGTACCTTTTTTTTTAATTTAGTTTTTCACAGTTCTAGTATTTCTGCAGGTGCAACTGGAACAAGTGTTTGTGTTTCAAAGTTCTTCACTCTCCACCAACTTTTGGGTTGGGGATGGAAACAGCATGGGGCTCTCAGGAGCTGGAAGGGCAGAGAAGATGTCGAGTCCTTGGCTGCTGAGGTTCGTGTACCGGCTGCCACCGGGGCGGAGCTTGAGTGCTTGTGGAATTTGACGGTGCCACTGAGCTGAAGCAACAGAAACACAATGGGCTGTATAAACCTCTAGTTCTAGTCACAATAAAACAAAGGAAATCAATACACACACCTGGAAAGTTGCTTCCAACATCCTGGAAGAGAGCACAGCATTGTTCTTTCTGGGTTACTGTCTGTTCTTTCAAATATTATCATTGGCATTGTTTGTATGTTCAGTAATTTTATTGAAGTCTACAGATAAAATTCCATCTCTCTTCATTTCAATGGCAATGTTTGCGTGGATTTCGCAAAATTTAATCATTGAATCTTTGGAGCCTTCTCCAAATCCCTTGCAATCAAAACTGAAAACGTACCATAGCATGAACAGAGATGAACAAACTGGACAAGGCTCTGTGTACTACTTCATCCTCTGGATGGCTTTTCTTCAAGGAAGTGATTGCAATTTTTATTGCCTTATAGTACTTACAACTACTAACATGTTTTCTGGATTTTTTTAAATACCGAAAGAAATATAATCTAAAGACACATATTCAGTAATTTAAAAGTAGCATTCTACATGTTCCCATATGAACAAATGCTGCTAAAATTTTGTAAAAATACTGTATTATATAGCAGTTGTTGTCTCTAAAACACTGCAGAAAAGGGAAATTTATATTGTCTTTGCCAGTGTTTATACATATGGGTCTGCACCCAAATTAGATAGACATGTCTGTCAGCAGTTAAAATGAAAGGGTATGAAAATGGAAGTCAAGTTCAGACTCCAATGCTCTGAGGTAACTTAGTGTGGGAGACAACAATCTACCTGTTAAGCATTGATAGGAAATGTCTCTCCATGCTGAATCTTTCCATGCTGAATTTTGAGCCTATCTGGAAATATTTGAAGAAGAGCCTCCTTTTTTCTTGCAGCACCCAATTTGTTTCTACTTGAACCCATTATTTACTCATTATTATTTTTCTTTGCACGTGGAATTGCAAATATGAGACCACACCCCCAATCCCTTGACCCTACCCACATTGAAAATAGCACACAGAAAAATCACTTCGGGGTGCGAGTTGTGTATCTTAGAAAATTTGCTTGGAATTCGGAAGCATTTCTTGATTTCCCTATTTTCCCTGTTTCTGCCTTGAATCCTTCATATAAAAATTTATGTCTTTCAACATTTAGATACCTAAGGAATTTTTTCATTTTTTATCACCTTTCTTGAATCAGCCTCTCCCCGGCCTGCTCTTGATCCTTCCATTACTATTGCCCATATCACCACAAGGTGGCAGGAGGCTGACAGAGATGCACTGGTGACTTACTTCTGATAATTAGGTGGGGCTTAAAAGACAAATTACGAGTTTGAAAAGACAAATCAAATGAGTTTGAAAACATGGGCTTTTTGTTTTTTCTTTTGAGGGTCTGGTTCGAATCCAACCAGTTTGTATATATGTGTATATATATATNGAGCATGTTTTCTGTTTTATTATGCTACTTAAGTGGTCAAAAAACTCTGCTTTGTCTATTCCATCTTGTAGAAATAACAGTTAAATGATGTGCTGTAGTTCTTGAAGTGGGCTGGGGCCTTCTGAGTCCTAGGCAAATGTATTGGATGTAAAGTAGCCCCCATCAGTTAGGCTTGGTTTGCACCCCCTGTGCTCTGTGGAGGAAGGGGTCCACTTTCTTGTGTGCAATTTATTGCTCCATCAGGTCAGAGCTGTAGCACAGACATGTCAGAGGCAGTAGAGTTAAGGTTCAACTTGAACATACATGCTTATGTGTCTAGGGATTTGGGAAGGTGGAAAATGGGAGTAGAGAATATTGTGCAGAACTCCTGCTTTGGCTTTTTTTGTCCTTACCCTCCTTTATGCCAGTGCAGCAGAGCTGGTTTGGCCGTTTAGCTGTATCATTGTATCTCTTCTGGGGCCTTATTAAGCTGTGGCCATGCTGTGACATTGATTTCTAATCCATGTCAAACCCAGCCTAAAAAACTAGTCGAGGGCTTGTTTGATTTCCCAGCCAATACCTACCATATATGTCGAGCCGAGCAGTACAGGAGACAATCCCAGCTTCGTTCTTTGCAGACAAGGTGTACCAGCCAGCATCTGCTTTCTTGGCAGGCTGGATCAGGAGGCAGACATACCCTGTTGTATCTTGATGCATGCTGGAAAACAAGTGTTTGGGAATTAGTATTTGTCAAGAGCATATCAGCTTTCAGATTTTAAAATACATATATTAAATATGAAACAGATACGTTGGCATCTCTATTCTCAAAGAGGTAGCAGTCTGTAGTCAGTAGATTTGCTTTCAGTATGGCCTCAAACAATGATCAGAAAATCTCAGATCTGTTCTGGCTCCTCTCAGTTGTGCACAGACATGGTGTGACTGTGGCAACTGAATTGTTGCTCTGGATATGTTAATATTATCATTATTTATTGAATACTAATGAGCCAAACCTGTGCAAAGCTGCTACACAATCATACTTTATTTTTTCCTAGTTCAGAAGCTGGAACAAGAACATAACAAAATACCAAGAGCACTTGTACAAAGTTGTGATATTTTTTACAACTACAACCAGAGCTGGTCAGAAACTTTCTTGGGGCACCCTTTTCCATGAGAAAATGGTCAAGTGGGAAAATCAGAAAGATTTGTTTAGCCAACACTCTAAAAGAAACCTGCTTCATTGTTCTCTCCACTTCCTTTGCTCTCCAGTGATCTAAGACTTCCTGGCTGCAATTTCCAGGAAAAACTTTTCAGTAGGATATAATAGAACTGAGACTCCTCTGCTCTCTAGGGTGAGGCTGGTCCTTTTTATCAACCCAAGTGTTTCTCGTTATAAAGGAAGAGGTGTGACATGAGCACTTCAGAACACTTGAAGTTCCAGGATGTTCTGAAATTTGAGATTTTGTTTCCTTATGAACTGGAACAAAACCACAGACTTGCAGGACGAGGACATTTTGTGCTTCCGACCGCTCTAATAAAAAAGGGAACATTGACCCTTTGCTCCCTGCACTAGATGATTTGCCTTAAGCTGGGGGTGCAGTAATGTAGGAGCTGGTGAGTGTCCTTACTGTGATACAAAAACGCCTCTTGGCTTCAGGCAGGAAGGCAATAGTGAGGCAAGGTAGGCAAAAACAGGGACAATGCTGCCCATGGGTCTGTGCAGAGCCGCTGGAAGCCTTTGGGGCAGTCTGGTCTCAACTGGCTGGAATAGCAGAGCTGTCACAACCCTGATGCTTGCTCCTGGCATTGTAGGGTGTGGGAAGTTTCCCTTAGTCATTCCTCTGCTGAGTTGAAGCAAAAGCTTGTTTTCTAACCTTTTGTGAAACACCTGGAAATGTGGCATTTTAGGACAGTTGTTCATTTTCCAGTAACTACAGTGTGTGCATGTGTATAACAACAATCCCTAGGAAATGGGAACATCTATATGGTATAATCCATGAATTTACTAATGGTAGACTCAATCCCCTCCTCCAGATCACCTATAAAGATATTAAATAGGACTGGGCCCAAACCATATAAACTACAGGCTGTAGAAGGTCAGAGTCAGGTGGGGTTTTTGAAGAGGGACAGCAGTGTCTGGGTGGGGACAGGGTGACCACTGAAAGAGTTTTCCAAGAATGCTTTCCTTTGTGATAGGTGTGCATCCCTAACAGGTGCTGCTGCAGAGCCAGCTTTACTGATAGCCTGCAGGTATGTGTGTGGATGTGTGGTACTTCCTGAAGCTGATCTCAGAGATCCAGTGACCTCTCAAATGGTTAGTTGGAGCCAAGTGAAATAAAACACTAAAAATCAGATATATGCTGAAGTAGAAACCTTGAAAAAAAAACCAATTAATTTATCATTAATTACAACCAGGCACATTATTTCATTAACTTTTCTTTTGCCAAACTTGAATAATATAGTGATGCATTTGACTGCAAGAGCTGAACCTGGATATTGTTGTATTTTGTAAGCATGGATCAAAGTCTTTGCCTTTGTTTGTGACTAACTTTGTTAAGCTTCTCTATCTGACGTGATAAACTCTCTATTATCCCATGCTCTGGGGCACTGTTCTGAGTTTGAATTTGTACCTGATTGGAAGTAAACTGAGGAAAAAATAGCTTAGAGAGAATAAGGTGCTGAAATGCATTAAAATACCATGTCAGAATATGTTTGATAAGGAGATTCATATGCTCTGTCACACCTGTGGCCTGCAAGCTCTGTCCTCACTCTCTGAAGCAGTGGTGCATCATGCCTTTGTTCTGAACCAAGGAAACAGCCATTGCTCACCCCACAGGGAAGCAAGATTTTTACAGCTTTATGTGGGTGAAAGAACTTGTTATAAAGCACCACCATCAGTACTTTATCACACAGGTTTTCATGCCAGCAATTGGTCCAGCCAGAAGAAACTTCAGGCGTGGGTGTTATGGTACAGTACCTCATCCTCTCTCTGTTTGATGGGATGGTCTCATTATCTTTCTTCCAGTAAAATACAGGAGGTGGCATTCCCACAACTCTGCACTCTAATCTGACGGGGTACCCTTCCGGAACACCACAGTTCTGAAGCTTCTCCAGAAACATGGGGGCTCTTTTTACTTCCTTTGCTGGAGAAAGAATTATTGAACAACAGGTATTTTATTCTTTGTTTCTCTTTAAACAGTGTGGAAGAACACAATAAAAAATATTCTTGTGATATCAAAATAGGTTGTGAATTTTTAGTAGGATGTTGGAAGGGAAGTGAAATGCCATGACATAGCCTCTGTAGGGAACATGAAGTAAATAGTAGGCAGAACTGAAGTTCAAAAAAGAATATATGCATGTCTAATGGGTCCAAACATACTACCATTGCAAGAAATTAATGCCAGATCTATAAATTTTAATATCTCACATCTTCTAAGGTTTTATTAAAGAGCAGTATTCAGATTTAAATTTTTCTATTTAAAAATGTTTTTAAACCAGTGAAATTTGGGCTGAAATCTAGGATACCTCAACATATGTTATGAATTCAAACTCTAAGCATTTTCTGGGGAGAAAATGAAGAATGTTATTTTGCCCAGACAAGAGAGGTAGGGTGATAATGAGGCAGAATTCTTATGGCACTCTCTTTGTAACAGGAGTATTTCCCTCCATCAGCTGAGGAGGGAAAAATATATATAAAAATTACATATCTGTAGCTGTTGGATTCTCCTGCTCTCAGTGCATTAACTATTTATCTCTACTTGTCTGTAGGGAAATTATGTAAGGTAAGTTTGAAGAAATGCATACAGATAACTTCATCATTGAGACTAATTTTTCAGTGATTCTTACCTACAACAGTGAGCTCCAGACTAAATGAATTTTGTCCTGTTTTGTTAGTGGCAAGGCAGGTATAAGTTCCAGCATCACTTTGGGAGAGAGGATCGATGAGCAGAGAGTGCACTCCAGTCTCTCTGACCAGCATCTTGTGTCTGCCATCTGGGAGCACAGGTTTGCCATTCAGGAGCCATGTCAGGTCTGGAGTTGGTAACCCACTCACCTAAGAGACAGGGACACAGCTCCAGACAAATGTCCAGCTGACAGAGAGAGGTTAGCAAATTCAGAGGCCTTTTTACAGATGCCAGCTGAATCATGTCAAAATCTAGACCAGAAAGATTTTTTAAAAAATTATTTCTCAATTTTTGTTTCTCTGTTGATTACTTCCAAAAGGGAGAAAACCAGAAAACAAACAAGCAAAAAGATTAAAAAATACATTAAATATCTACATTTTTTGTAGTCAGAAAGGAAGAAACTTAGTTTATGAGATATGAAATTAGACTATGAGATTCACAAAAGACTCCTAATAATCTGCTAGTTTTCATCTTTTTTGGGGGCTGAATATAAATCAAATTCCTGGATCTAAAATACTACAGAATTTAACAGAGATGAAAAAAAATTCTGTACAAATTAGTTTGTATTTTGTAATATGTGATGAAGAATGATATAATACTTCATAGCAGTGTAACTTGCATGCTTTAGAACACTACAAAATAAGTATTTTTTTTAAGATTATTAGACTGTATTACAGTATTAAAAACCTTTTCTGTCGCATTTTCTCTGTGTTGCATCACTAGCCTGATGCTTTTCGTTGGAGTTTTATTGAAGAGATGGGACCATTGTAGTTATACACGATTTATTACTTAAAATAACAAACAAGGCTTCAGTCTCAAAGGTTGTGAGGTTAAGTAACAAGTCATAACAGAGGATGGTCACGGGTTTCAGGGTTACATGGTAATTTATAACTTTCTGGTCCAATAAGCAATTAACACGAAACTTTGTTTTAACTTGATAACCTATTACCTTTAGTACTTTTTGCTGTAATGCATCTGTTCTTCTACTAATCAAGTGCCAGGTCACGTATACTTATGTACTTTTATTATAACATCTAAATCCTTAACTTAAACTATAGAATCACATTACTATACTTAAAACCCTTCACCAAATTACCCAACACGTATTTTTACTTATAACTATAGAAACACAGGCTTATGATTCTCTTGCTTAAGATCTATATGTCTTGTTATCACATTAACCCTAGCTCCTTCCAAGGCTGTAAATTAAATCCATTATTATCTTCAGAGATTTTAACCTCTCGGTCTCCAACACTTTTCAATAGGTAGCAGTACTTATGTCTAAAATACTGCTTTCCAAACAATATTTTACAAAGCAGAGAAAGAGGGAAGTGGAACTTGCCTGAGTGAGGACTGCTCTCTCCCAGGTCTGTGCAATGCCAGATGTGCTTTAAGGCTTCACAAGCTCTGCCAGGATAGCAGAGCTAGGAATAACCAAATTCTTTGGCATGCTCCTAGTAAACTTTACATCGTAAATTAAGTAGTAATGAGTCTTGCTCATCTTCAGGGCATTAACTGGTCTCTCAGAGCTTCTACCCTCCTCAGGGTAGAGGTCAGTGTCAGCACCTGCACCTTTGCTGCGCTGCAGGGACATAGAGAGGCTACCAGAATATGTTGGAGCGGATGGTTCCCTTAAAGGTGTTCAGTAACAGGGTGTTCACTCTGTGTACTCTAACCTCTGACAACTCTTTCATGTCAGGATTTCAGTCAGTAAATGGGGACGTTTCTGCCTCTGTACATGCTGGGGAAGCATAAAATGAACTGGACTCAGTTCCCTCTTTGCAGGGAGTATTAATCTTCAGTAATTCAGTCCAATACAATGGGAACATTTATTTGAACACAAAGCAACGTGCTGAATCCTCTCTTTCTCATGGTTTTGTGCCATTCTGGATTATGTTCAAGAATCTGATAATGGAGCAGAACTTCCGAAGTTCATACTGGTATAGGACACAGTGAACATATCTAGTAATTTGAGCAACCTTGTGAGCCTTTTGTTTCTGGGTTGTGTTTTCTGTATTCTTCATCCCATAGAACATTTATTCAAAAGAAATCCCTGGAATTAACTCAGAGACAATGGCATTAAGAAATAGTTTTGAATATTTGTATAGAAAATGTTCATGCATGCAATAAAGAACATGAAAACACATTGCACTACATATACAGAGGTAGGGAAAGTGAGAGTGAACATAGGAACCAATTAATACCTTACAGTCCAACCTACAAAGTCGCCCTTCATGTGCCACCATGTCGCCTGGAGCCTGTAGAAAGTATGGCCTGAAAAAGCGTTCATGAACTGCCTCTTTGTCTCCCTCTGGCACCCGGGGTCGTGTTCTGGAACACAAAAATCACATGTGTGTGTTTGGAAGTAAAATGTTTTTTTCCTAATGCTTAAAAAAAACCGAAGAAATTGAGGACAAGGATGGAGAGATAGCTTGAGTTAGATAAAAGGGCAGAAAGAAATGGACTGATTGTAATTGAATTCTTGCATATTTTCCATTTAGAAAGATTATCAAGTTAACTGTATCATGTAGTATCCTTAGATTCCCAAGCCGGCCTTTTCTTCTTTTTGCTTTTTTTGGCTGAATTTCATTTTTTTTAATCCATCCCTTGCCTTTAGCTCCACTACAAGTAAATGAAATTAAACTTCCCTGTATCTGAGGATGACCTTCAAAAACATAGAAGTGACCTGTTGGGAGGGAACTGCTGCTGTTATTTCCATTTTATGATTGAGAACCAAAGTTCAATGAGTGCAGTGGTTATTTTGGATGCCTTCAGTAAAAAGCATAAAGAGGGTCTGCAGGACTTTTTTCTTTCACCTGTGAGGCTGAGTTGTTGATACTCGTCCTCGAAAAGGGACACTCTGAACCATCAGGTGTCCTGAACAGCTGATCCTCCCCTGCAATTCACAATGGAAACAGAATTAATAGCTGGTTAGTAGCTACTTTCATTTTAAAGTATAAATGTTGAACACTTACAGTACATTAGGATTTTTCTTTGTAAAGTAGCTGAACTGTACTTTCCCAGAGCAAATGCTGTTAGCCTGCAGTTGAGGCAGGGGTTTGTCAAACTCTTCCAGGCTGTGGCAGTGCATTTAGCAGTGGTGCCTATCCCTGCTTGTTTATTCCTGCCACAGGTACTGTCTGCTAGTACCTTTGTTCTGGCCTGCTTTAAAATGCAGCCATACAGAAACTGAAATGTAATTAAAAAAAAAAAAAGAAACATTTAAACTGGAAAAAGTTGCCTGATGTATGTACTTCTAAATAAACAGCTAAGCTAGCACATGGGGTCAAGGAGAATGGTGTAAGGGAGTGAGACTATTTGCAGATCCATATCTTTGCATCCTAGATAAAGAATATAATTGTGTTTGGTAACAGTTCCAAATTTGATGTAACTATTTGTTTCTCCCTGCTCTAATCTTTCTGCCTCAAACATCATGTCTGTCTTGTCACCACATCTCAAAAGGTACCTGTCAGCCACTGAGAGTGGAAAGGAGATAGGGCAGGAGTTACTAACATGAAAAAATGTCCTTAGTGCTTTTGACTGACTGTGTAAGGGGGGTAGTTTCATCAGTCATCTTAACATGGTTTCCTCTCCTATGCTCTGAAGCACCAGATTTGTGATATAGTCACCACTTGATGTCAAAGTATGTGGCCTAATTTGTGTTCCTATTAAAATATATTAGAAAAAGATGAAACAAGAATTTTTGTAAAAGCAAATAAAACACCTTACTTGTGGGTTTGCAGCCATAATCGTATAGTTGCCATCATCATCATTAGTAGCAGCTTCGATATATAAAGAACATGTTCCATCTTCTTCTCTGTTCATTTTGAAATGTGTGTTTTTCTTTGAAATCTGCTTGCCATCCTTGAACCAGTAGACCTGTAGTGATCAGACACAGCCCCATGACTTAAGAGTGACTAGAGAAATAATATAAGTTGAAAAATAGCTAATAAAATTTTAGAATATTATAAACTTTGCAGATCAGTTATAATGTGAAACAGAATGATTCCAGACTGAACTCAGGAAGCTGCATATCATAGCTGGGCCTGTCAGGTTCTCTTTCCTTGGCTCTAGGGATGTTACTGGTTAGATCAGTTCTCGTCTTTCTGAGAAGTTCTGGGGGCTGTGCAGTTCTGTGACTCCTGGAGTCAGGTGGTTGGACCTCAAGGCCTGATGCATGTTCAGGAGCAGATACTCTTATTTTAGAAAGGTGAGGGAAACGATTCATTTGGTAGCTCTCTCCACCGAGCCATGTGCTTATGAGGGATGTACAAAAAATAGTGGGTAGTTGGGTTTTGTTCCTTTACCAGCTACAGTGAGAATGGCGTACCTTGGGAACAGGTATTCCAACTATTTTGCAGGTGAATGTAATAGGAGATCCTTCCATTATCCGAAAATGCTTGAGTCTCTTATCAAAGATGGGTGCTATGTATTTGCCTGTGGGGATTTCCTCGTGTTGGACTTCATCGTCTGATTCATCCACTGGTGTCCGCTCAAGGCGAAATTCAATTTCATTCATCAGTCTCTGCTCAAAGCTTGAAATCTTGTATTCCTGCTGGGTGAGAGAGGCACAGGTCTAAGCAAAACCAGTCGTGTTCTGGGGTATTTGGAGCCATTGGCACTTTTAGACTAATTCTACAACGAGTGAAAATAAAAAAGTCTAAGTAAACCTAGGATATCCTGAAACAGTCTGAATTTGGTTTGCAGGCACAGATACTGCATCGTGAGTCTGCACAATGTAACTAATGAGACTGAGTTTTTTCAAAGGCAGCGAAAGAAATCAAACATGTAATTCCTCTAAGTCCTTGTCAAAGAAAATTACACTTTCGCACACTGTTGATCAAAAGACATCATTAAAACATACCAAATTTTGGAGGATTTTGTGTTCAAATATTAGTCACCTGCTAATTATAGAAATGAATGCTGTATATTTTAGTTCATAAATAAATAAGGAAAACTATACCTACTAGAAGAGAAAATTAGGAAGTGAAGTATTTTCAGAGTAATTAACTTCAGGTTAAACTTGGACAGATTTCTAGCTGGTGTAACTGAGAAAGCAAAATATATTACATTGAAATTTTTAGAAGATTAAATAGATTATGCAATAAACCCAGCATATCCCTACATAAATGAATATTTCCAGATAGTTTGATGTGACTATGAACTTTCTCCTGATCCCCTGAAGTCAATTAGGAACGTCTCATCACTTAGCTGTTTTGCATGAGGAAATCTCTTGTCTAGACCAGGAGGCATTTGGCCAAATGTCTCTTGCTGTGACTTGGGAAGCCTCAGACCAAGAGCCAGCTTCAGTTTGTGCCTCCAAACCAATGTTTATCCTGGGCATGGTGGAGCACTACACTACACCTGGATGGACTTCTCAGGTAGCACACTGCCCACTGCACTGACGCACACAGCTGCAAGAGCTCCTTGCTGAAGTCATTACAAACTGCCTTTTTTGGGGGGAATGTTGTATTACCTGTAGAAGACAAATTAGTTTGCTCAGACCTGGATTCGTGCAGGTTTTAAGCCCAGAGTTTGCATTTCTGCTTCTATTGAAAATGGAATTTTAGAAACTAATGAATAGTAAATAAGGGTGTAGCTAATCCTTAGATATATTCATTTTTGCTAAAAAAACAAGGTTCAGAAAATGCATCTTGTCTGAAATCTTATAGAAAGTTAATTAAAGAACCAGCAGATATCACGAAACACTGGCAATTACATCCCTGATCATTTAGCCATTCCGTCTTACTGCTGATTATGCTCTTGACCAAGAGTTTCCAGATTTCTGGAAGCAAAAAATTTTATCTGACAAACTCTTCTGCTTTCTTCAGGAGACCAAGGAGACAAAAGTGGCCAAAAATTTAGACATTACAGTGGAATTTTGAGGAGAAAGGGGTTTGTAAGACTTGGGGGTGAGAGGAGGAAAATGTGGCAGCCACAAAGTAAAAAAATTTGGAAATTGCCATGGTGGAATAAACACCCTGGTATCATCTGATTTTGTAACTCTAGTGGTAGATGTTGTGTGTTTTCATCTAAAATGTCTGTTTTGGGGAGGTTGATTTAAGGTCAGCTCTGGAAAAGGTTAGCTGTGGTGGGAATATCTGCCAGCTTGGAGTAGGTAGGAAAGGAATTTGATTAATGAACTGGCTCCTCCTTGCACTCATTCTCTGATGCTGCACTCATGGTCTGATGCTGTTCATTGAAAACAGCTTCCGACCAGCGCAGAGAGCTACAAGGTTCCTGGAGCATTCTCAGGGAGCTGGGCTTGCTGAGCCCCCCTCCAAGATCCCTTCCTTACCTTTAACACCTTCCCCTACTCTGGCAGGGCCACTCTGCTCTCTGACACTGTCCTGCAAGCCCAGCTCTGCCAAGCAGAGCTTTGAGCTGGCCGCTCTGTCCCAGTGTGAGACATGCCAAAGGCTGGGAGCCAGGCACTGGCTAGTGCCAGGCACTGGCTAGTACCAGCCACCTCCTCAGGTGGCTGGCTGGCAGCTGGGGAGCACCAAACAGCCCGATAAAGTTTCATCTCCTTGAGCTTTTCTTCTCTCATGCAGCAAATTGCTTTGTAGATCAAATTCTCATCTCATTAAAGCCAGTGTAAAACTGGAGTTTCTCTGATTTCTCGCCAACCAACCTGATCATTTTCCCATGTAGGTGGCAAGAGCTGGTTATAGTGTTCCAAGGGACATTAAGCAATCAGTGTTTTACTCTTGATACTGACAAAAGGCCTGTGTCTTTTTAGGAAGGCAGAATCATGTAAAAATCAGGGAGTGGCTGCTGTAGCAGAGGGAGGTAATGGGGCTAGAAAGGCATTGCCATTACCATTTCCAGGCATCACGTTAATGTGGAAGGTGTTGACTGCAGAACAAAATGCTGCAGAACAGAATTAAATTTTGAAATATTGCAAGCTGATGGCACAGTCCAGTATTGTTTATAGAAAGCTGAGTTTAGTCAGCAGTTTTTCTTATGGATTTTTTTCCTAGAATCATTGCTGTTCAAAAGAAATCACAGTATGTTATAAGAAATTAATAGTGTAGGGTTGCTGTAGCCATTGTGGCCTACAGATGAAACCAAATGATGCTGATAGAGACAATTAACATTTTTTTTTCCTCTACTCCAAGAGTGCAGATCTGTCATAAGTGATCTAACCAGCTAACATAAATAAAACCTAGAGCAATCATTTTCAAATTGTACTGAACCAAATCAACCTTGTGTCTGCTGTAGATCCTAAATAGTTTTCTGTGAACGCAGCGTATCATTTTTTTTCCTGGCTGATGTGCTGAGGATATTAACTTCCTACAAGCTACTTCATTAAGAAATATGGACACTTCTTCTTTTTCAAATGTCTGCTAGCAGAAAAAAATACAATAGAGGAAGGAATGGGTTTAACTTTGAAGTTAATCATGGGGAGGTTTTCTCCCACGTTTCTTTCCATGTGACTCTGGATGTATGTGCTGTCCTGGGGTGGCTGAATAGCTCGGTATCCCCAGTCGTCCGTTTTTTCCGTGCTGCCGGACATTGGGCACTGCGCCTTTAAGGCCGGCTCTGAGGGCGAGGGGGAGCGGACGCAGCGCGCACTTTGTGTACGGGAGCCTCGTCTGCGCCGCCCGGAACTGCCGGCTGCTTGGCGTGCTCGGTGTGCGTGCTGCGGCACGGACAACGGAGAGGCTTTTCTTTTGCTTTTGGTAGTTAGTTTCTTAGCTAGCCAAGGCCGAGGAGATCCCTGGATTGTAACCTTCGTCCCGTGGACTAACCAGCTCTGCTCCAGACCGAGAACCCAGGAGAAAACGCTGGGAGCTCACCGCTGGGCCCAGCCGTCGCCGGAGGCTGCATTTCTCCAGCCCAGGAGGGACTGCTGAGAGACTGATCGAGCCGAGATACACCCCCGAAAAGAACTCTTTTCCTGAATTTGCCATCTCTCCAGAACAACGAGAGGTTCCCCAGTTTAATACTGTTCAATTTTCCGTGTTTGTGGGTGTTTTGCTGTTGAATAAACAGGCTCTTTTTTTCCACTTATCTCGGAGGAGATTTTCTTTTATCTCCCGAACCGGTGGGGGGTTTTCCTCCATAAATTTGCCCTAAACCAGGACATGTGCATACACAGAAAGAGGTATAAAAGTAGCACTTTGTGGAAACAAAAGCGTATTTCAGCACTATCAGCACGGGGCTGCCATTGCTGGCAGCTGCTTCCCTGCCCATGGAAGCCCCAAGTGTCCTTGTGCAAATGCAAATCTCTGGTGGGGAACTGTGCAGGCTGACTGCAGGAATTTGCTCATTTGAAGGAGTTATAGTCAAAAATACATTTTAAATCAGAAAACATTGAAGTTAGGATTCCCACAGCCCCTGTTTCCTGCGTGTTGTCCTCATACTTCAGTCTTTGCTTTTCTAAATGTGTTCTGTGTGCATATATATGCCTGTATAAATTTATGAACAAATCAACAAGACCAAATTAACTTTGCTGTGGAAATTTGAACGCCAACATTCAGAGGCCGAAGGTGTTACACCAAACTTCTTATCAAGAACAGAAATCTCTGAAATAAGTGAAAATACACTTCTGTATGCAGAGTATAATCCTGGAGGTTTTTGCTTGTTTGGTAGGTTTTCTTTTAGGAGTAGCAAGAATAGAAAGTAGCTGTTAATATGGCTTTCTGAAGAACTGTTTTTATCACAGAAGCCATAAGCCTATTTCTGAATGTGAGTACAAAAGTGGTGTAGGGCAAAGTGTTGTTGTTGTGGTTGAGACAAGTATTTCGTAAAGTGTCATACAAAGAGCAAGCCCATGTGGCCACGGGGTACAGTGTTAAAACTAGGCTGCAGTTCAGCATAATGAGGAGACTGAGGGGAAAGGTTCAAGCCTGGTTTGGAGTCAAAAATGTAGCATTGCAGCTACTTTTTTGGCAGCTTTCCTAGAACACGAAACTTTTACAGGCAGTAATTCACACAGTTGTTCAATATAGTAGCCAGATATTTAAAATTATTGTATCTACCAGCTAAAAATTCAAGTTCCTGTTCAGTGGTGTAATGCTCTGTATGAAGTATAATGTATATAATGCATCAGTAATTGTATATGTATCTATGTAGGCTGAGTAGACTGCAACTTTGGAAACCTGGCTATTTCTCCTACATCTAATGCACATAGTTTAGTGTGCACGGTGTGCAAAATGGGAGTAGGCAGTGGTCATTGTATTAATATTGTCACAGTATAGTTTGAAGGGTAAAAGACTTAAAACTGGCCAAAGCAAAGCCAGGAAATGTGCTGAATATGTATCTGAAGTGGTTTTGTACTGTTCTAGTGGAACTCTGTGGCAGATAGAGAAGTGAAATGCAGCTTTCCTTCTGCTTGCCTTTGCTCTGCCTTGGCAATATTGTTGTAGGCTGCTGGTGGGTGGCTGTACTTTGTCCTGCACAACAAACAAAATCTTCTCTCAATGCCAGTCTTGCTGAAGGTACATGTTCACATCATTTTGTCTCTATTTGGTCTCATCACCATCATTTTTGACCACTTGAGAGCACAGCACCCCTTCAGTGCAGGGCTATTTCCTGCATTTTACCTGTGGGAAATTGAGGCTTAAAGAAGCTGAGGGACCTGTTAAGGTAACACAAAGAATCTGTTACAGAGCAGAGAGCTGGATCATGGTCTCCTAGATCTCATCAAGTAATTTAACTCCTGGGCCTTTCTGCTACCTGTGAACATTTTTGGCAAAAAGGGGAATTGCATCGAGTGTAGTAATTCCTGTAAGATTCTAAGCACCTTTGTGTATGAATACGAGTTCTAAAATCCTGCATCTGTTGAAGTTAAAATTTATCTTTAGCAGGATTCAGATCTCAGTGAATATATGTACTAACAGTTAGTAGAAGCTTGTAGAATCAAAATAATCTGATGTTAGCATAGTAACTCACGGAAATTACCAAAAACAGAAAGGCTAGGGGAACTCTACTTGAATGTTAATTCCTATATACTGTATAAAAACAATTCTGTTGCCAACTTAATGCCAATGCTAGACAAACTTCCCCATTTAATCCCAGTTTTGTAACTTCTACTAGATTGGCTTTCTGGCAGAATTATTCTAAATCCATGTAACAGTTTATCTAAGAAAGTGGCATATATTGCATCTCAGCATCTGTTCCCAAGCTGTAATATGCCTTAACTTCACAGTCTAATCTAGGCTACTCTGACTGAAATCTCCTGATTAGTTTGGATTCTGTTTCCTCTCCCTGCTCCACTCTCAGCAGTAGGAATCAAAAAGCAGCAGATCCAATGTACAGGCTTTTCTCCACTTGTCATGTCCTGTGAAGAGGTACCACTGGGGTGATTTATTTCTTGCAGATTAATTATATGGGGCATCTTACACAACACTAGGCATGCATCTCGTGCTTATCCAAACACAAACCCATGAAGAGCCTAGCAGGTCATTGTCTAACTAGACAATATTCAAACTACAGGTCAGAGGGATTAAGCAAGAAGGAAACAGGAGAAAGCAAATGGAGTTGCCATCTCCAATTCCCACAGACTTAGCAGCTGGAATGAGTGTGTGTGCAAGCATGAAGAGCTCAGCTTCCCCCTCCAAAATGACAAGCTCTGCCAGCCAGGATCCCTGCCATGAAAACCTGTCTGTACTTTCTTATTGATTAGATCTAGGTCTTCAGAAGACAGCCACAAGTTGTTGTTCAACTATTCATTCCCACAATTACAGGGAGTTTATATGTATTATTATCAATTTTTCGTGGTCAGATGCTTAAATCTCTTCTCATTTCTAGTACAGAGCAGGCAAGCTTCCATGGCGAGTCTTTGTGGTTTAATTCCCGTCCTTAGTCTAAAATTGCCTACGTTTGCTGACCTTTGAGAGAGGATATGAAGCTTGATTTTGCGCCAGATTTTCGGAGTGATTGAATGAAGTGTAATTTTTGTGCCCTGGGAGCAGAGTTCTGGGTGATTCCTGGGCCAGAGACTGAGTGCTTAGTATGGGAACTGCAAGGAGATGGTTCTGTGTGACCAGTGGTGAGGCGTTTCTGATGCTGGGGCCTGTGTGATCGGTTGGGATCTGCATATGGTTTACAGGCTTTGGTTTTTAGTGAACTAAAAGCTTTTGGACAAACCCTGCATCTCTTCTGCTCTGAAATTTCTTCTGAAGTATTTGCTAGCAAAAGTAAAGAATATTTATGTGAGGGCTGTGCATAATTTTCTAAACAGCTGTAGGTTTTTTCTTTCTCCTAAAAATAAGGCTGCTGAGTCTTACCTAAGACACAACCAATCAGCATTGCCACATGATATACTTCATCGTAAATGACACGGATATGTGAGCACGGTTTGTAGTTCTTGTAACCAAAATGTGTAAACCAGGCCCCCGTGTTTAACTCTGCTTTCCTTTATTATTGCACAGGTAATTAATTAAGTTTTATTACTGTACAGGATTTTGAGGTTTAATTACCTCATTTTTCTATTTTATATTATTTGTATAACAAAATGTTGAGGAGATAATATCACTGATTTTTTGCAGATGAAATATTTATAGATTTATTTATTTTGGTGAAGCCTGTGAATGCTTTCAAATACCAGGGTAAAAGAATTAGTTTCCATTACACAATTATATTTTTCCATTTGCCAAAGTCTCTCCAAAGTCTCCTTCTTCCCTTTTCTCCCCACACGTATTTTTGTTTCTACATGACATATTCTAACTGAACATTACTGAGATATTTTACTTGTAGGGCAGATAAAAGGCCCAATGGACTAAACTGTCAGATTTTGGGAACTGCAGATAATGCTGACTGTGCTCTCCTTTCATCAAGTGGTGGAGTTACCTGACACTCACTGAGGTTATGACACTTGGATGCTTGGTTTCACAGCATTTCAATCTCAGTCTCCAAGAGGAAACTCCAAGCTTTGTGCCAATAAAACATTCTGGGGGTGGAGAGGACTGGATGGAGATGTTCTTTGTCCTTCTTGTCCTCTCATTTTGCAGAAATACTGAAACATCCACTACAGCAAGGACAAGAATCCAGGTGTTTTTTGTCCTCATTTCTGAGCAGGAGTGTGATTCTCTTTTTATTTCTCTATCTCAGTCTATTCCTTTTCTTTATCACAAGCTTGAAGAAAGAATTCTAACAGCTTCCTCAGAGGACCCTAATCATTGTGCTTGAAATGCTGTTTGAAATGTCCTGCTAATTGAGGGCCTGTTCTTGGTGCTTGAAAGTCTGAAGTTTTATTCTTGGAGCTGGAGAAGATGGTAGAAAAGCTCAGGTCACCTGTTACAGAAGCTGTTCTGAAAGGTGGAATTTCCAGATTTTTCTCCCGCTGATAAAGAATGCTTAATTATTTGAGCAACCTGGGACAGCACCAACACAACACATATCCACTGGCAAGGACTGAAGCGTGTCCTTGTGGGAGTTCAGAGTTATGGATTCAATTGTCTTCAAGCCAAGGAAGACACTGAGTCAAGTCTCCTCTATCCTGGGATTTGTCCTAACGTCTTCCTGTGATTGCATAAAGCCATTAGTGTGCTTTTTGTTTGAAAGAACTGAGCAAATCTGATTGAAGATGTTTGGGTGTAACTGAATCACATATTTTTTCAGTACTCCTCATTGTGATGAAATTTCACCTGGCACTAGAGCATGCCACCATCTGCACAAATGACAGGTATGGTGATTTTTTTCTGGCAAAAATGACAGCTTGTTATTGCATGTACTTGATCAAAGATGCAGCTAGAATCTTAGCAAAGTCCTATTTGTATTTCTGGCAGCACCTCCTGGTCGTCATAGCTGTAGAAGCCCAGAGACAAATCTGTTCTGTCTCATGCAGCATCAGCAAAATTACCGACTATGTTCTGATCCGGGATTTCTGTATTGTTGGTGATGAATGATGTACTGGATGGAACAGAAGGAGTACATCTGGATTATCAGATATCATGCTGACTGCATAATGCTGACACTTAGGAAAATCTCATCTTGTGAGCTAAACATTTTTCATACGGAAGTCAATTTTAGATAATAAATAGAGCACCAGAATGCAAATCCCTCCTGTTCATTACTGCCCGTTATGTAGTAATACAAGACAATTCCAGGACTTTAAGGCACAGGCTTAAAGTGCATCTGCAGTGTTTGTTCTGGATGATCCCTACATGCTCTGCAGGTATTGTAAATGAGAATGAACTCTGCATTGAAATGTGGGGTCCCAGTACAATGCTCTAAATAAAAATACACCTGAGGACACATTTTATGAGAAGGAATTCTTAAAATAGCATGTAGACAATACAAGGAAACCAACATTTGAGATTCATACTGGATGCTGTTATAAATGCTGTACTCCATTATGCAGTGATCTCTCACACAGAGGAGACTTGCATTTGTATTTATGAGAAAGAGAGTAAGCCCTTCCCTACCTTTACAATAATTGAATCAATACAGATATGCTATGTGTGGAATGAAAATGTATCCTTTTAAATTCTGTGTTAGCTATAAGAGGAAAAAAACAGGACAAAATACACGGGTGTGAATCCAGCACTCCAGCGTATAATTCTCGTGATGTTGATTGTTATATGTAGTATAAAGCAATAGGAATTTTGGAAAATACTGTTCATCCTGTCATCTGTTTAAATAATCACTGCCTTCATTGAGGAGAAAACTCAGGCTTGAATTTACTGGAGTAGGCTTTTCTCAGATGAGAAGAGTAAAATCAGAAGGGATTAAAGTTGGGAATTGAAAGGAAAATGAGGAAACTTTTCTTGATTTTAGTTCATTGCCACTGGCATTCTAATTACTATAACAATTAGAGAAGTGCCAGCTTTGAACTTTTTTAGTGTTTTAGGAATTTGAGAATCAAGATTTAGGTTTGTTCTCATACAGAATAGCAAATAAGTATATAAATAACTTTTGCTGTCAGCAGATAACTTTGACACTAGTAGTGATCATTGTTTCTAAAGGGGTTATCATGCAGTTAACTCCAAAGACTGGCTGGTATTTCACAGGAGCTCTCTAAATAATTTGACTTTCTACCATAGCGAGTACAAGTTGTAACACTTGTGATTCATCTGCAAAACGTACTGCTTGCCAGTTGTTTTACTCAAAGTGCTTTGGCAGTGTGGTCTGCCAGAAAGAAAGGTCAACAGCAAAATTAAAAACCCCCAGGGATTACACTGCAGTTGTCCACAGAGGTGACTTTGCTTCAGAGCCTCGGTGGTGTTTTGCTTCTCTCTGCATGTTCTCTGTAAGAAGGGCTGGTGGATGTTGGGAAAAGAAAGTTCTTTGGTTGACGACAGATGAGGGTAAACCCTTATTTGCTGCCTTAAGCCTGAGCTAGTGGGACAGCTGTGGAGGGCTCCATGTCCAAGGTGAGAGAAGAATAATCACCTGCAGGCAGAGCAGCTATCTAGCGGTCCTTAGTGTGTCCTACTGTTACTCGAGGGTGCTTTAACCTGATTTACAGTCATTTCAACCTCTAAATACCATTTCATTTCTTATTTCTTTTTTAGTTTCACAGACAGTGTGCAGATTCAGGGAATTTATTGATTGCATTTAAGAGTGAAGTAATATTTAGTTCCTTGAACTTTGTAAAAGGTTTGTTATTTTGCTAAATTCTAATAATAAAGTTCCCAAGAAGTCCCCATCAATTCATGTAAGTTTGGAAATTTGAAAAAATAGGTTTAATGCTAAAAAATTGAAAGCCCATTTTAGTTCAACCAAAAGAAAAACAAAAACCTTATCCTAAACTATTTTGTTACTTTACTCTTTGTTTTAAAATATAGAGTGTATGAATATATGTGTGCAATGAATCAAGCAACTTGTAGAGCAAAAAAGTAAAAGCCAGCGTCCAGAAGCTTCCATTAAAATAAAGAAGTTTTACATTGCTGCCAGCCTCTGAGATGATCAGAAATGAAAAATGCTGCTCGTCACAATGTAAATTTTCTACAGCTGCACCCCTCATGCTTTCTGTTTAAAGCTGCAGTTTGCTGTTGCAAACCAGTACTCACACGAAAGCTCCCCCTGCAGCTCACCCACACAAACGCCTCTTTTTCCACATCATATGTCTTGTTAATGAGTGAAATTTATTTTAATAACACTCGATTTTCTTACCTGCTGACCACTTTGTTGATTAGCATCCTCTATGAAATGCAGTTTTCTTTCCAAGTCCTTTACAAGTGCAGCTTTGTTTTCCCAAATAGAATCTTCTGTTGCTAATGACAGAGGCTTCAGGTTTTTCTTTGTTAATCCCTGGGTTGGGCTATTAAAAGAAAATTCTGATACTAACATGCAGCAACCAGTATATATATATTTTGTCACCGATATGATATGATGGAACCTGTTATCTATTTACATAGAAGCCAAAGCACAATACAGGATTTGATTTTTTTTTGGTACTATCTTAATGCGGCATCCCATTCCCATGCAGTAGAAATTAGAAATACACATCTTAGAGAAAATAAGGGTTATAATGCTACAATAAGCATCAAAGTTCCATTTATATTTATCCTGCAATAATGGTGTCAGAGTAAATGCTAAAGAAATGTGTGTAGGTGTTACCTTAGGTGTACAATGTGTACATTTGACTGCTATCAGGCAATAATTTAAAAGTTAATACACTTTCTCATTGATCTTTATCTCACATCTTCATTGATCATTTACTCTTTCCATGAACTTTTACTTCTTTCATTTCTCTCACCCTTTCATGACACCTAACATTAACAGTTATTTTTTATTTTTATTTTATAGACGTGGTCTATTTAATTTTAGTAAGGTTTGAAAATAGTTACATTCTTAAATAAGACTGTCAGGAGACTGTGAGAGTGCACTGCTGGAGCACAGCAGCAGGACAATACTAGGGAGTGTGCAATATTCTGGTAGTTTTCTAGAAGAGATGTTGGGATCTTGATAACAGGGGCCCTATGTAAGTGCATAACTGGTGATTGCTCTGCAAGGTATCATCCTTCTGTTGTTCTGCAGACACAGTGAGCTCTCACCCCTTTTGTAGCCAGAATTACTGTCATTGATAATGCCAAAAAGCGAAGCTGAAGCTTCAATAGGTATTTACAAATTATCACAGATACTGTTCAGGTTCTTTCCTGACCTTTTGTACCCTGCTAAGACTCTCCCATACAGAGGTCAAGATTTGAATCTCAGCAAAAGGAGCACTAGCTGTGTGGGAATTCAGCTCTGGGCTCTGGGACCCAGGAAAGCTGAAATGAAGAAAATATATTTAACTAGTCTGCCTGGCAGGCATATTGTGGTGACTTATGTGGCCATGCCTCTGAAGCAGTGAGAAAAAGGGAAGTACATTGCTGAGGTTACGTGTCATTAATGCAAAGAGAACAGCCCTTGAGCACTTGTGCTCTGAAGGGGTGGAAGGGGACTGGTGACAGCTGCAGCTGATTTTTGCTTGCTCTTGCAGCATTGTGGAAGCAGACCAAAAGGCTGCTGGCTAAAGTGGAAACCTTCACTGTGACCCTTACAGCTTTATGCTGTGTGCCTAATTAGGATGCCAGGGCTGGGAAGGCCTCCAGGCACATGCCATGGGCTGATGGCAATTACATGGCTGTGCTGGGCAACTGGGAGGTCTGTGAGTAGCAGTGCAGTACTGGTTTGAAGGCAGGATTTCTTGGCACACAGAGTGGTGAATGCTATAGACACAGGCACACATTTTTTTGTTGTAATAACACATTGTTTGACCTAGTTTCAGCAGGATAGTCAGGAGATTGTGACTTGCTGGTGGCTATCACTACCTTGAACTGTACCACTGATAAATGGGGAAAATATTCCTTACGTTGTGCAGGATTTGGAGTTCTATGGGTAAATAATTGTACCAATCTACAGGTGCTAGCCACGCTAACACAGAGTTCACATAGTCCACAAAAGGGAAATTCACTTCAACTCCACCAGTAAAGAAGAGACTCTTAAGGCCACCACCTTGCCAGTACATCATCATCCTTATTTGCTTGTATCATGGTAGCTATTTTGTCATAGAAATCATGGTGGCTGTTAATTAAAGTATTTATGTGCAAACCATTAACTCTCTTGAGATTTTCTGGGGGACTTCAAATATAGAAAGTATTGCAACCAGAAAAATACCTTTACATAAGTTATTTCTTAGATTTACCTGGACTAAAAAACACTTGCAGTGTAAGGTATCTTTAAAACTTTACTTGTTGCTTACAATAGGTATGAATGTTTTTATACCTCGTGTAAACAAAGTCTTGGAGTGACTTATCCTGCAAGCTCATGAAATCTCTTTTCTCACACTAGTACAATATTACAAATCTCTGAGCCTCCACATTCTTGTATATTTGCTTGTATGCTCACATTTCTCTATCTTGAATTCTGTCTTATTACAGAAGGTATTATCCCTTCTTTTCTTTACTGGATAGAAAGGTTAGATTAAATGAACAGAATATATGAATAATTCACTTCTCTATTTTATGAAAGACTTGCATTTCAGTGAATCCCCACTGAACACCTGAACAGAAATACATCCTAGTTTCCTTTGAGTATTTCTTGTTCCTGCTTCTGTGCATGTGGTTTATGCTACTTACGTGGCTGGAGTACTTCTGGGCAGTCCCATGGCATTGGTGGATGGCGCGGTAGGAAGTGAAGGAAGAACAGCACTAAGGAAAGCTACCGGATTCTGGATCCTTCCAGTTGGGGAGATGGGAGTGGGAGTCACAGTCTGTGGCTGAAACTGTTTTATGCTGCATGTTGAAAGTGATAATGGAGGCACCACGGATTCTTTAGGGCTTGGTAGAGACTGTTCACTTTTGCTTGTAAAACCTCCTGAAGACCTTGATTGGGCAGGTGGAGGATTTCCTACGAAATTTTCCATGTTATTTGTTCTCTGAGTTGCCTGAGGGATGCTGCTGAATATCACTGAGGAGCTGGCAGAGGGGCTGACCAGTGGGGGCGTTTGTGGTGACAGGAACTGCTTGGGTCGGGTGTAGCCGAAGGCTTGCGAAGCAGAGGCTGAGCTTTGCTTGTACAGGGTTGAGGTGGACTGTTGGTAGAGTGAAGTAGCGGAATTCACTGAAGTGGTGTTGAATGACTGCTCTCTTAGAGATGTCTGATGCACCTGCTGTTGTTCAAGCAAGACCTGGTTGTGGAGCTGTTTTAACTGGCTCTGATCACTGCACAGAAAATAAAGATGAGCAAAAGTTATGAGCCCCAGATGAGCCAGCTGGCTGCATTTCCATATATGAATTCAGAGAGATAAATTCTATGTCCTATGATAGAGTAAGAGACGGGAAACTGCTATGTGACATATTCTCTAACATTTTGAGAAGAGCATAATATTAGTTTGCTACTAAGATAACCTTTTCCCTCATCTCCCCTTCTTTGCCAGAGGCACCGAAGCTTTTTGCCTGCAAATTTTGTGACTGAAGATAGTTCTTACATTTTGAAATATAAATATAAGTCTTACTTGAACATATTTAAGGGGCAGCATTGTCAAAGTCACCTTAGTACCTCTCTGCTTGTGTAACTAAGAGTGAGATTTGGTGTATCATAATTTAAATGAGTGTTTGTAAGCCAGATTATTTACCTCCTGCTGAAGTGGGTTCTGAAACCAGCACTTTGACTGATAAGGCTTTGTAATAATCCACCATAGGAGATACTAGCAATGTAGTTTAGGTGGTGTTTACATTCAGTGACAGGCAGGAGTGGATAAATCGGAGAGGACTTGCATTCCATGAAGTTGTTATTTTTCTAGATGCTATCTACTAGATAGTTCTTCAGGGCTTTTTTACTTTGCAATTAAGGAAAATCATTTTGCCTTGTCAAGTGGTTTATTTAGTTATTAAGTATATGGAAATACAGCACATGAAAAACAGGTGAGCTTTTTCCCTTCTAAAACCAGAAAAGACATAGAGGATATGGAAAACAATTGTGTAATAAACTATGGAGTATTAAATAACTACTGATAAAAAATGGAAAATGTAGATGTAGAGACCAACCACAACTGCTCCTGACAAAGCAAATACATATTCAACATAATCTGGTTTTAGTTAAAAGAATTCATTTCTGTAATGTACTAAACGAAAATCACCTTAAGGGCAGATAAAGATAGCAATTTCAAGCTTTCATGAAGAATGTTAGAGAGTGAGTAGTTGTGTGGGCCTGATTTTGTGCCCTTCATATATACATCTGCATAATAAAGCAATCCTTTGTAACAGGGCTTTTTTTTGGGGGGGGGGGAGGGAGTTGAGAGAAATTCTGCTTTTTGCAAGCATTGGGTACTTAAATAGTGCTTCTGCTCCCCCCTTAAACTCGCTATAGCTCAGAAAGTATGTAGGGCTGTGAATGTGGGCTTTACAAATTAAAAAAAAACCTGTGCTCCAAGTTCTTCCTCTGCTACAAGGTATGTAAGTTCTGTCTTCTCCTTGTAATGTTTATGCTATGAAATTACATTCTTGCTTAAGAGTACCAGTGAATTACTTTATAAAGTCCTTCCTGAGCCCTTAGGTAAAGCTTCTGCCTATTTAAGAAATAAAATGAAGATGTCTGCATGCTTTTTGTTAAACTATGTGTGGGAGGTTGAAAAAATGCTGAAAATACTTTTCTTAATAAGCTGCAGTGTGAATTCAATAAATTTTCCTCTAAGAAAACTACACTACTTCTTCAAATTTCTGCTTGAGCTCCCAGTGCACCAATCATGCAGGTGCTTTTTAGTTCAAGTGGTTTCACATTATCAAGCATTTCCAAGTATTTTATCTGTTTTAGGAGGAGGTGACATTTGTGGGACATAAAAGTAATGAGGCATGGCCTTTGGGATGACAGTTGCTTGCTGGTTGCCAGTCTGTACTATGTGTAAGACTGAATATGTCTGATTTGGGCAATATTTCATACCCAGAATTGAGTGAGATATGTTTGAAGAACCTGCTTTTATTTTGCCTGCGTAAGATCAGTGTTCTTCGCCTTTTCATTGCAGCAGAAAACACTGTGGAATTAGTAACATTTCAAAGGGAAAACATTTTCCTTTTAAAATTGGAGATCACTTTTCCTGAGAGGGATATATGGAAAAAATAATCTAGCTCTGTAGAATTTATTTTCTAAGATTATGGTTAATTAGGCCAATGCCATGTAATACCTACCATCTTTTTATTCTGCATTTGAGTTTTTGCTCTAGTGCAATAGTGTTGTGGTCAATAAATACTAAATAATATCAGTGATGCTCCTGAGACTTAGACTTCTGTTTACTTACAGCTTTGGTTTAGCCAGTACTGGGGGAGGTTCCTTGGATGGTGATGTTGGCTCTGGTATTTTCATTGGCTGTCCATTTATCTTCTCTGGGAAATGGTTGGGTCTGATTTGGTTTGTGGTGTCAAGTCCATCCTCTGAGGATGATTCACTTCCTTTTTCATCTTCAGGCAGCTTGAAGTGTACACGGAGTCCTACCTTGGAACTTGACCTGGGTTCATTGTGGTTCACAAGAACACCTTCGAGTTTAGGTTTGGGTGTTTGGTTTGCTCCATGGCTGGAAGGAGTTTGTGGGAGAGGTTGGTGTTCAGTAGTGACGAAGTTGATGGAACTCGTCGTGTGAAGAGCAGAAGCACTACTGCTGTCTTCAGGTGCTGAAAGAGGAAAGGTCAAACCTTTGGGATACGTAAATGCCATAAATCATAGTGAAATGAAATAATGAAAGTTACAGTTCAAAAAACTCGCTCTGATGTCCTTCCAGCTCTTGGACTGAGTTGTTTGACCTTGTTTGTTTAAGAACAAATTCCCTTAAAAAAAGGAATATTGTAAAGGTAGAGGGAAAAGGGACACCGTTCCAGTTTGGAAAATCAATCAGTGGTCTTCAGCCACGTCCCCGGTGTATTCCACTACATCTTTGAAATAGAAACTTTTATTTTTTCCCCAGAGAATTCTCACACTTTTTAGTTATGAAGAGCAGTGCCAGAACTTGAGCTGCATTGGAGTCACAACATAAATCAGTCTGCTCTGCCTATTTTTACTGGGGAGCAAAGGACTCAAACAAACTCTTACCTTTGACAGTCAGACAAGCTATACTGGATACTGTGCCGTATTTATTGCTTGCAGTACAGGTGAAACTGCCAGAATCTTCTGAAAATACTTCAGCAATAACAAGAGTACAAATCTCCTCTGCAAAGCATCAGAGCAGGATTAGTACTTGAAGTGAACATGCAGTGAACAAACACACAGAACCCTGACTACTTTTGGGGAGATTTCCTTAAGGTCTTCCACCTTGCTCAGTTTGTTTCTCGTTCCATCAGTATTATCAATTTTGGCAGCCTTTGTGTGCAGCAGCTGTTATCAGCATAGTCTGCAGCAACTGGTACCCTCTATGCTCCAGCATGCCCAATGAAAGCAAAGAACGGGAGTCAGCAGTGTGTGGAAAATATTAGAAAATGTTTTCCTAACACATGAAGTACAGACTTAAAAGAATTTAAAATTTAATTTGGAAAAATATAGTGTAGTCCACACTCTCAGCTCACTAAGATATAGGCATTTTTATCTCTGCAGATTGAAAGATTAATTATAATTAACTGGGAACAGTCCAAGTGGAGTCACTCTGTAAGGGGGAGAAATATAAAACACATACATATAGACTGTTGTTTTCAAAAATACCAGTGCAGATTTGCAGATAAAGGGGATTGTGCTAACTATGCTTACAGAAAGTTGCCTTTCCACTTCTTTGTGAAGATGACTAATGGGCACCAAAAATATGCAAGCAAAATTATACTAGGAAAAATTATATTCCATCTAGGAAAGTCAGTCTGGGTTTATGACATTCGTGTCTGACCAGTATGTGACACGTCTGGGCAGCAGTGCCACCTAATAAATACCTATGGTGATGAGATTTGAAATCTTTTGGTTTGGCTGTGTAGCTGGGAGGGGGAGGGACAGTAACATGTAAAATGAATTGAAATGTGGGCTGATAAAATTTCTTCACCTACTCAGTGACTATTTTCCCACCATTTTGCAATAAACTTTCCTAAAACCCTACAGGATGAATGTTCTATGAGTACTTTTGCAGAAGGCCATAACACACTTAAACTTGATTGTTTCATGTCATCACCCAGGAATATCTAATAGCAACAAAGAGATTGTTTGCTATCAACTATAGGAGAATAATAGTTTATTATAGTAGTACGATAACAGAACCAGTTTAAGGCATTATAGTATCTAGTTTATCGTGCTGGGATCTGCCAACCACTGCGTGCATGGAAGTCCAGATTCCTTCTGAATGAGCAGCAGGTGATGAGGCTGTGACAACTGCACCCAACTGATCATCCCCTGAAAACTGCTTCACATTACTCAGCAGTGATGCCACTGGACAGTAACAGAACAGTGTCAGTGGCTTCTGGTAGAAGCTCCATTTTTTCATTCTTACATCTCAGACAGAGGCAGTTTCTTTCAGTACTCTTTTTGGGGTAAGAACGTTTCGAATAGGTAAGGAGAATAGTTACAGGAGTTTATATTGCATAAGAATTAATACTCATTTGGTAATTTTCCATCTTGAGAGGGGCAGCTTCATATTTTTAATGGCAAAAAAGCATAATGAGGAGAGTGAATCTCTCATGGAGAAATAATCAATGCTATAAGACTCCTCTTCTCCAGCCATGTGAAGTAGCCCACATTCTGCCCTGATCCTTGAAATCAGCAGATCCAGCCACGTTTATAGGATTTGCTGATATCAGGAGTGGAACACCTGATGTGGTACTCTCACATTACATTGGTAGGGAGCACAGGGAATGGCTGACATGGCTAAACATCTGATGCAATGTTCCCTAACTAGTAAACTAGATAAAAATAGCTCAGGTCTACCTCATCTCATATACTTCAGGACATCAGATGTACAGGGGACCCTCATATATTAATTTTATTAATCTTTAGCTCTTTTAGATCCTGAGTTAAAACTGGGTCAAAGCAGAATGGAAACATTTTCTTCAAAAGAGACTGAATTAATTAAAATTACATGTTTGTGCAACAGTCTACAGTGAAATGTATGCCACTAGTAGCTATAGAACATGGGGAAAAGAAGAAATTATTTTAATTAAATAATGACGTTTTAATAATTAGTATTTTGCGAGGTTAAATCACTACATTTATGTAATGAAAAAATTATGAGCCTTTTGATGATCCTCACCTGGTTCAGCCATAGATCGTGGTTCTAAAGAGAAGAAGAGCAGAATTATTAGATTGAATATAGTTATTTTTGCCAATATTTCTTTTTTCTTAAGCACTAAATATAAAGTTTGACCTTCTAAATATGATTGAATACTCTTTTTGACACAATTTTCTGTTTAAGGGGTGGTGAAGGCAGCCAGGCCTTTTACTTAATGCTATGTCAAAGCCACTGAACAATATGAACACTTATGAACACTGTTGGGAACTTAGGAATAGGAAATAAATTCTCCAAGTAGTTGGGGCTTTTTTCAGTATTGGCACAATTTTTTTGTGTCTTGAAGTCAATTTCTGAAACTCTGACCCACATGAAATCAAGTTATGATGAACCAGTTTTACTTAGGTTTAGTTTAGTGTGGTATTTAAGGAATTTCTGTTGAATTTTCACAATTTTAGCACTTCGGTGACTTTGAGAAAATTGCAGGTGTTCTAACTGCATTTGAAAATTAAAATTGCAGTTGTAATAAGAAATTCATGGTGTTGCTATGTTAGCAATTTTATTGCTTGCCTATATTTTATTAGACACAATATTTTCACACAAGAAACATACTTTTCTGTAATATCCTAAAATCTGGAGAGTCTTCTATCAGTGTTCCTTCTCTATACCATTCAACCTTTGGGGAAGGAGCTCCTTTCACCCGACATTCAAAAACAACAAGCTGCCCCTCAGAAGCTGAAATATCCTGTAACATCTAATAGAGAAAATGAATAGACAGTCAGTAAATGTCTTGATGGTCTGGAAGTAATACTGATTTCAGAAAGATTTAATAAAGGCACTTAAACCCCTGAATGGCTTAGGATGAGCATCTTTTTTTTTTTTTTTTTTTTTTTTTGTTTTTT
>VZTG01010310.1:69547-112647 GCA_013397845.1 Melanocharis versteri
TTTTTTTGAGCTAATTTTTAGTTATCTCTCTTTACAGTTATCTGACCTCTACTTTTCAAATGTGTCATAGAAGAAATTACCTTTGTAAATACAGGAGCAGCAATTATAGGTCTTCCATCCAGTCCTTGCAAATAGTTAGTGGGGCTTTGAGCCTGTAGATGGCAAAACATCACAAGATGATGTTTAGGTGTACAGAAATTATCTTTTCATGTACAGGAGAAATGTGCTTTTGGAATGACATAGAAGAGATTTTGGGTGATGAAATTCAAAGCAAAATATTTAATGCAATAAACAGAAATTCTGTTGTGGACAACTGCTGGTGATCTTCCTGGGTGGGATAACAGCAAAAATGCTGTTATTACTTTATTGCCTTACGCAGTTAATCATGGCAAGAAAAGCTTTCCTACAGTGTATTGTAGCATCTTTTCTTAATACTTCAATAACGCAAATTTATGTTGTCTGCTTGGTCATAGTCTTATTTTAAAAATTCTTACTTACAAAATAGTTATTGGTGTTAATAAGGAAATGTTAAGTCAAGTCACATGTGTGACTGCTACTATAATTCTTCTCCTTTGCCAAAACTAAGCCATTTACAGAGGTGGGATATCAAGCTGTTGATCATGCTCGGTGAAAACTGAATGGAATTGTTCTCCCCCTGGAAAACTTTGTTATATAGGTTGAGTATTTAATATAGTTTTTTTTATTTTAGTGTAATAGGAGTTGCCTCAGAACAGCAGAATTAATGATTCAGTATCTCAGGATACAGTCAAATTACATAAATGGTGCCTTATAAGCCAACAAAATTTAAAAGTAGTGATTTTTGAGGTAACTATTACTCTTAAGCATCTTCTCTCAAAATGGCAAAGTGTTGCAGAGGCTTAGTTCTATTCTCATTGTAATCAAAAGTAAACGTGCATTACTTCACCTGTTCAGTATCTGTTTACTGGTTGCCACCTAATTCTGCGCTGTAAACTTTGAAAAGACACTGTACAGTGAGAAACTCAGAAACATGTGAATTTCTCGGTTTTAAGTAGGTATGGCTCCTCTTTCCTATCAGGAAAGAATTCACAGCTGTGAATCTGCTGACAGTTTGCAATAAAAATTACTCCAAATGCATGATAATGTTAATTAGAAACTCTTTGATGTGGATAGTAAAATGTTATGTGGCAAACAAGCTTATCTACATATAAAGTAAACATAGTAGTGAAATGATTCAGCTTAAAATATGTTTCATTGAAAGGACAAGATTTCAAGTGAGTTCTGTAGTGATGGGGGAGGAAAACGTGCTAGGCTGGAAAGTGGATGAGCCAGTCTGCGATGAGGAGAGGCCGGGAAGATGGCTCGCACATCCAAGTGCCCCTCCAACTCTCAGCTGCTGGAATGCACATGAATTCCCAGTGCTAGCCAAGCCACCTGCTCCTGCTGCAGCCAGGGGAGGAAGGTGCCCTGCCCTTGGCCAGGTGCTTTAGGTTACCTTGGAGGCAGGGCCTCTCTTCTGTGGACTATGGCTGCGAGGCTCAAAGCTGAAGTTCAACAGCAAAACAAATGCTAGAAAATTTGGGGTTCTCAGTCACAAACTGTAGAACAAATGCTTTTTTAAGAGCTTGCTTTTAGTCCTTGACATTCACCATAGTGTCCCCCCTACCTGGTTAAGTGGTGTTGACACAGTCTGGACAGGTACAGATACAGGCTGAACCTCAGCTGGTGGTGCCTTTGAGGTTTCTTGATGCTTGGTTGCAGTTCTGACAGCAGGAGATGCCACATTAACGGAGGTGTTGGCTGGCCTTTGTTTGCTGTGAAATATTAACCAAGAACAAGCTCTCTAACTTGAAGCTAGAGCTGTGTGTCTCTCCCTAAGTTACATCTGTCTCAGTTACATGTCAACCCCAGCCTCACTTCTGGGATTCAATTCCTCTTGAGCTAAGCTGATCTGCACTCCTAGGTGAAACTGCATTTTGTAATTCAGCCTGCATATCTCGCCACGCTGATATCTCATACTTAGTTCAGCTGCACTAAATGCGATAAACGGCCTGGATTAACCCAGTTGTGGCTGTTACCAGCTCAGAGCAGCATGAGAAAGCAATGCTGGTTTCACAGAGGACACTGCCAGTTTCTATTTTTTGAAGACTTGGGCCTATAAGGTAGTAAAAATACCACGGTTTGCTTGGATACAGATTCAATAATTAATTGCTGAAAAATAAAAAAGAGACATGCTTTCTGACCAACATATCATCAATTTTGCTAGTGTACAGATTTACACCTCTTCACTTCGTGGTTGTTTATAAATGGAAGTACAAGAGGTGACCCTTTTAAATTTTACTGCTAGGTGAAATAATGCAGACAGTAAACAGCTGGTATTTTTATTCAGTTTGAGGTCTCCCCAGGAAAGCTAGCCTTCAAAACAGAGGAAGCCTTACTCAGAGCAGAGGTACAACTGTCGTGATCACTGATTTCTCTTTTGAACTTCTTTTAGCACCTGTTCTCATATTAACTCTGTTTAGTTACAGGTGTTCAGATTTGTGTGATGACAGCTGGAAGCTAAGCAGAAATGAAGACATTCTTGTTATACCCGAACCTGGTCTTTCATAATGTGATCATTTGACGACATCCTACTATGATGTCAGAGCAGCAATCTGAGAAAAAGTTACTTCACAACTTGATGAGGTAAGTGATTTAGAGATGCCATCAAATGATCAGGGTCATGGTCAACCCTACATTGGCACCTAATGAGATGAATGTGAAAAAAAAACTGCCTGTGATATTTGGACAAGTCTGAGCTAGCATGGAAAACTTCACAATTCATCTCAAAACAATTAGCAGTACATCCCAGGTTTGAGACTTTCTTAATCTTAAGTTTTATAAAACCCCTAACAGTTATCAAAGCCTATAAACCAATTCAATCTGGAGTACTTTATGACTTTGAAGTTTAAATCGCATACAACAGGATTTACTGTGAGCCTGAGGTCTTCAATCAAATGCAGTGCAAATGTCTTCTCTTTCCATTTTAAAAGCTGACATTTGTAATGAGTATAATTCTCCTTAGTAATGGAAAAAACCAACAGGGTGCATAAGTCTGTCTGATTAAGGCCTCCTTTACCAAGCACTGGTTGCTTTTGTTGTTGAATCTGTACATACAGAGGAGTTCAGAATAAAATACTGAGCATTTTAGTTTTCAACCAGTCTGACTCCCTTTCTCATTAATAGAAGGATTTTGATTCTGAAAGAATTTTAACAGCATTGGATCAGGTTCTAAATCATCAGGGGATGGATTTCATTTAGGAAAAATAAATAAATGAATAAATAAATACTTCCCAGATTTTAGATTACACCTGACGTATTTTCTTTTTATAATTAAGTAGTCTTTTATGCAATAATTTCAGTTCACTCTAGTGCATGTATATTAATTTCTTAAATCTAAATTATCAATCTCTACCTATATTCTGCCAAAAACCTTGTGTATTTTCATGTGAGAAACTGTACTACATTCTTTGTCCAGTCAGACACTTAAATCAGCATTTAAGTTGGATCTAGTCAATTGGCTTTTGTTTTAGTAAATTAGCTTTAGAATTTCAATCTTTATGGTAACATCTTTCTTCTTATATTAATATTTAATATTAAAATTTCAATTCTTAATCTTAAGTTGAGGACACACAAGCAAACAAATGTGTGTTTGTTCTGTACTATTTGTAAAGCAAACAAACAAGCACACAAACAAGATTCAACCCAACCAATCCAAACTAATCTTAAGCAGAATGATGATGTGTTGGAAGCTGCAAACTGAAATGTCTGCACTCGTGGGTTTTTTAACTGTAAGAAACATGGAAAATGTAATTGATTTTAAACTTACTGATCCATTTCGTCTTTGATGATTTCACCTTCCGAATCAGAAGAAGAGATGCCTATGAAAAAATAAAAAAAGTCATTTAGCAGAGGGGTTTTTGAGTTTCTCTATGAATGATACAAACCTTTATTCAGATTTCCTCTAGACCACTCTATGGATATGTATTATAAAGCTATGCCCAGACAAAAGATCCCATTGCAGGGGAAATGAACCAGCATTCCATACTGTGCAGGATGCAGAACTGCTGTTGAGTTAAGGCAGATCTGGGAGGTGGTGCAATTGAAGTACGGAGAACAACAACCAAGAGTGAATGAATACCTGAGTGTTCCTCGGGTCCTCTTTCAAATGCCACTGTGATTTAGTCCATATTTGTTGTGAATCAAGTAAGAGCTTTCTTCTCTCAGACACCTGATACTATCAGATTAAAAGAAAAAGGAGAGAGACCTGGAATCATAGCTATTATTCTCCATCTAGTGCCTTGTAGCACAGTACAGAGAAGATACCAGCTCTGTTTACTAACAGCTGTCAGTTACTGAAACATTTTACATTTCTGATTCAGCCTACACAGTGCTTACAATTTGCATTTTCTCTGCAGTTCCTGCCAGTGAGCATCTCCATCAGCCATGGCTCCCATCCAGCATTCACTGAGTTGGGAAAAAGCAGACCTTGGCCCCTGTCTTGAGAACTTGTAAATCCCTGCCAAGCACAGACATCTGCCACTAATGTCAGGGCCAGTGCAGATACTGAAAAAGGATTTGTCCTTTCACTGTCAGATTAGAGACGTGGAAGAATAACAGCAGAATGAAATTCACCTTTAGGGCAGTGCTTTAATTTATGAATGATCCCACTGTGGTCAGTGATGGTCCTCATAGTATATTTCTCTGAGAGAAAAGGAAAGAAAGTCCTATGTGTTTATTTTAAGTTTATAGTCCTGCTAGCACAATAATGGATTCAATCTAAAATCTTACCCAAGAAAGTATTAAAAAGAAATTAAACAGACTGCTCTTAGGCCTACTAGGTATAGTAAAAAGCATAAGGAGAAAGAAAAGACACCTAAATCTGCAGGTATATATTCTGTTTGATTTACAGCATCTACTGGGCAAGTAGAATATCAAATTGATGGCATATTTTGGTTACAAGGTCCTAATAAAGGGTTAAGATGAAGCTGTCCTACATTCAATTTGTAATAATGACTGTAGGGAAAAGGGATTAGTAAGAATTAGATACAAAGTTTAGGTTCTTACACTTCTGTAGATTTCCACAGACAAAAAATACAAGGTGGTTTCAGAATCTGAATATTTTTAGACTTGGATCTTGCAGTGAGATATATAAAATCTCTGGGAAGCAGCACAATAAAATTACAGGTAAGGGCTGGTCCCTTGTCTGAAGAGTGTTTTACAGGAAAATAATAAAGATATTAGTAATGATGGAAAGTGTTGACTCCTGCTATGTATTTCATACTCCTGTATGACCAATTTCAATAATCAGTTTCTGTGACACTTGCAACATTACCTTCTATGTAAATCTCTGCAGAAGTAGAATCTGTTCCATAGATGTTGGAAGCAAAGCACGAGTAACGCCCTGTGTCCTCTTCAAAAGCTTCAACAATAATCAATGAGTGTCGATCACCTGTCTGGATGATTTGAATGTCTGGTGAGTTTTCGAGCTCCTTCCCTTCACAGTACCACCTGCAAGGCAAAAAGAAGTTGCTTTTCAATGCAAACAAGTTGATAACTAGGATGATAATGTTTGAAGTCTTTCTGATGATAAAATTGGTAGGTTTAGCCTGAAGATTCTGACAGAGTACTGCAGGCAAGTATTGAATCAACAGTCATAGGAATAAAATATTGATGATTTTCATAATATTCAATAAAGAGTAAAAGAGCTCTGAATTTGGAACACTGTCAATCCAGCTCTGAATTTCTCTTGAGGTACAATCAGATCTGTGTAGTGGCTTAAAGTGCAGCAAAAAAACCCCAACCCTAAGTTAACAAATTTCCCTCAAATTTGTGTTTCCTAAGTTCATGTTAATTCAGAATGTGACTGACATTTGTCTTTGTTTTGTCATATATTTAACACAATCTGCTTAAGTGTATCACAAGGTGAGAGAGATCTGTTACAATACAGAGGTACTTCCATACAGAAACAGCTGCACCTGAAATTCTTTTTTGCACGATATTGCTGTGTTCCTCTTTAAACACTGCTACATATCCAAGAATCTATTGGGCCCTCTAGAGCTTTCACACTCTCATTTCAGGCATTTCTAAATCCCTCAGTGTTCAGAAGGGTTGTTTCAGTGGAAAATGCAGGAATCCACAAAAAGGGAAAAGCAGCACCTTTACAGAGAGCTCAATAGGATGTGTTACTGGCAGCAACCACCAGCTCACTCTGGCTACTGCTTGTTACAAGGCAGAGCAGAAGCACAAAAAGCAGGTGGGTCTGCAGAAACAGATTCAAATTAAATCTATGCTTTATAAAGAAGATGTAGTGCTATGTATCAAGATCCAGAGTTAAACGTTTGAGATAATTCTCAGAAATACCTGTAATTATAGATAACTAGCTAAATTTGAAAAGCCAAACTTAAGTGCATCCGTCTTCACTGTAACTTTTCTCATAAAGATAGATGGATGGATGGATGGATGGATGGATAGATAGATAGATAGATAGATAGATAGATAGATAGATGTGGAAGCTGAAAGCTTGGTGGCGGAGAGATTTTCCAGTATCTGCCTGTGTCCGTGAGCATTCTCACTTTCTCATGGAGCTAGCTGAAAAACCGCTAGAGAGCTTTTGTAAATAATTCTTCTATCTTGCACCTGTGAGATGTTTTGCACTTTGTTGTTGTTATTCTGAGGAATTGTTTAGGAAATGGGTGTTTCAGGATCTAGCCAGTAAACCTGCGGGTTGGTTGGCTAAGGATCCAATGACTTTCTACCATCCCAACAACCTAGGGTATAAAACCCATCTGTATATAAATAAAAAAAGGCATTTCTATCTTGTTCCTCCTGAGTTCGGCTGCCTCTTTTCTCCCTGGGTTGTGTCTCATTGCAATATCTGGTGACCCCAACGTGATCGGCGACAGATAGATAGATATGAAATGCCACAAAAATATTTGTATTTTCTTACTGTGACTTTCTTAATTACATGTGATTAACTAATGCATCTTCTGCATGTGAGGGTGGGGGCTGTCATACTGGCAATATTTTTTTTATTGAATATATTTTAAAAAATTAATAATTGTTTCATCCATCTCATATGGTAACTTGGTAAAAGAACCTGTCAACCTTTGACTGGTACTACAGAAAATATGATTGTTGTGGAAAGGATAAGGATAGGTTTTTAAGTAATAAATTATAATAATTAGTATTTCCTGTCTTACACTATAAGGTACTTCAATACATTTACATTTCAGATATTTTAGAAAAACATGAATAAATATATTTGTTTGACCCCTCAATTGTGGAACTTTTTAACAAGTTTGTGCTACAAATTAAGCATGAAGAAAACCTCAAATTAATATATTGAAAAAAAAAATCTCTAAACAGTCCATACCAGCAGAAACCCAGAATATAAGAGGAGGATAATATAGAATTGAGAAAGGAGCCTCAAGGGGTCTCTGAGGTATGAAGGAGTACAGATCTAGCACTTAAATGCTGATTCTGTAGCTAAGCAGAAGACCAGGCCCTGTTTGTGCCCATCAGTCCAAGCCATCCAATATGGCTTTCTCAAAGCAGACAGTCCCTGTATTTCATTCACACCAGAGATGCCCTGAGCTATGTTCTGTCAGTGGACACTGCCTGGGACTGCACTTTACTCCAGGTAGCTTTCAGCAGCCATTCATGCTCCTCAAACCTCAGTGGAACTTGTTTAAGATGCAAACAGTGTCCTGGCCACTAACCAAACCCATCGAGCATGCAGCACCTTTGGAAATTGGAGAGCCAGTTGTGCTCACACAAAAGGGATCAGTAACAGCAGCACATATCCAAGAATGCCAGGTGAGCTGGCACATGTGGAAGAATGAGGAAGAACTTCCTGGGTGTTCTGGCTCAGGTTGCAGATCCACCTAACCCAGCACGCTGTCCTGGCAGTGGCCAAAAGCAGACACTGAGAGGAGGGTGTAAGAACAGAGTGAATCTATACATGTGTGTATATTCACTCATTGCTCTGGAGTATGTAACCGTTCTCTTTAATTTCTTTCCCAAACCATGAAGCAGCACTTAAAAATAGTTTTAAAAATGTGAAATCACTGGTCTTAAATCATTATTTATAAACTCCCTCTCCCTTTAAGGATTTCATGATCACAGTCCCATTACCATTATTTTCCAGTAGATTAGACTGTATGGTTCCTTGCTAACATTTATTTTGAAAATACTACTTTTTATTTATGTTATATTTATTTTTAAATTATTGGTTTGCGCTTCCATTCAAAATACATTTCCTTTAAAAATAGTTATCTTTCTACCTTCCTCTGATTGACTTTTAGTGTTCATATTCTGTCATAATCCTGTCAGATCCTCTGAAACAAAACTTCTTTTAACAGAAGGAACAGCTACTTCTATTTTGAACTTTGCCCGTAATGGCTTGCCCAGATCTGGAATTTTCCCCACTAATAGTTGGATACAAAGGGGGCTTTTTTTGACTGGTTGCCCGCAAGTGAGTATCACATTTTCTTTTCTTTTCTGTTCAGTGCTGTCCTTACACACGCGTAGGTACAGACACCATAGCTCGTAGTTGGCACACAAACCTCCAGTGCCTGGGATAGATGAACAACTCTGCCAGGAGTAAGTAGAGGACATGTTTAGCAGTCCCAAGGGAGAAGTATGGTAATGTGCATTACAGGGTTGATTGAAAATGTCCTTTGACAATTATTAGTGCCTTTTCAAGTTCCAGACTAGGGAATTATATAGGATTCCTGTGATGCTGAAAGGAGAAATTTTTAAAATTCTATCTACAATATGGTTTATTCTACTGTGGTTCTCAAGAACTGCAGTTGGTGATAACTGAAAATGGCCACATTATCAGGAGAGATGGTTCATGCAGTTGTATGACTACACGCATAAATTTGGTATATGAATGTACAAGTTGCCTTTTAGGTTTGTAATTCATGTAGGCAACTGTGTACTTTGGGACATGAGTCATGGCACTTACTCATGTCTTTTTATATACCTACCCCATGCCTCTTCCTTATATTGTAGCCTTGTTTTAGCATGTTAGCCTTAGCAGATATAATAAGCATTAAAGAGAATACCCATGTTCTAGAATTTGATTTCATTTTCAGCAGCATCTTTTCAGAACATTAAAATAACTTGCATACTACAGTGATATTATATTTTTGTGTCCACTTAAATGTGATTCGTTGCTGAAGTGGCACATCGAGCAAAACACATTACACAAAATGCTGTGATATAATTACCATTAAGGTAGAACTCGTATTACTGATCAGCTTTTCCGATTAACCTGTTGTGTTTGTGCAGAGTTAAATCTGTATCACATGCTTTTGTGAGACACAATTTAATTTTCCTGTAAGCAAATTTAAAAACACCATGTAAGCTAATTTTTACATTTCTTTAATTAGTATGCAAGCAGCATATTCCTTTCGTAGACTCAGAGAGTGAAGCAGGATTTAGTTAATTGTTTTCTTTGCAGTTATTTTTTCCTTTGGTTAGTCCCAAATTTGCAGCATAAATTATTTTAAACTTCAGGAATAAACTCGTGTTTCAAACCCGTGCAGTGTATTCTGTAGCCACTCTTTTCAGCATAATGTTCAAGTATTTCGAGATTTAATGGGAAAAAAGAGCATGTTGTGTGAATGTTGTCTCTTTGTAATGCTTATAAATCAAAACCAATTGTCTCCTGCGAAGTTAAGCTTCATGGAAAGCTTTGGTATGGCCATACCTACTCCTTGCTTATTATCATTTGATTTTATACCTACTGTGAAAACGTTGTACGTGGTAGCAATGAAATGTCAGTTCCAGGGGGAGTTCTGACATTGAGATACACAGCATGACTGAAGTAGCAATACTCTCTGTCACTGACATTTCATTCCTGCCATGGATTGCAACGATAGCTTCCTCATGAAAGAGAGGGTCACATTAAGCACAGGCAGTGTCATCCCCTGTGCCAAATTCATTCTAGATCTTAATCCATTGATTTGACTGGAGTTGCGTGTAAGAGAAGTTTGGCTCTAGACTTTGAACGCTAAAACAGGGAAATGCTTTCATTGGCAGCCAGGAAGAAAAAAATCAATCTTGCATGGCTTCAGAGTTTCTAAAAATCTGTGGTTAGTGGCAGGTCTGGTCTCCTCAAACAAAGCAGCATAAAATGCACCTTTTAAGCTTTGTATGCCTATGTTAAAGAATGTTTTCATGGAAACCTTATGACATACAGCCTGTTTTTAGAACATTAAATCCTCATGACACTTCCAGGATAGCTGTGTATGCCAAACCATGCAATGTGATTCATCAGTAAAATTAACCTAGGAGTGATGTGCCAAACAGTTTGGAAAAATGTAGGCACCTCTGAACTTGAGGGAAAAAGGAGTGCTCTCCTCACGGGGAGGAGTGAATGTCACACCTACCATTGCTCATGTAGAAGCAGAGCTGTAGAAGGGAGCATGAGAAGGAGGTCATCAAACACTTTGGAAATACACTACACATTTCTCTCAAAGGCTTATTTCTAACCCGCAGTACAGTCAGAGTAGCGCAATCAGCAGTAATTGTAGTAGTGCTCTTTGACTGTGAGCTGAGGCTTGAGCTAGCTGGAGGCACACATCCTGTGGTATCACTCTTTGTCTCTTTTGTGATGCTGCATTCAGCTATGATGCTGAAAAATGGGTAACTTTTCACAGAGATTTCTAGACAGTTGGTTTCACGAGCTTCCTCTGAACTGTGGGCTTGTCACCTTAAGGCTGAGTTACCTTAAAAAGCAACTGGACAGGTCTTTCTGTATCCAGCCAAGAGGAATTAGCTTTCCATATACTGGTATTTCAAATCAGTTCCCCATTTCTTCTCTTGCTCCACCACCCAGTTTTCTGTCCCTCAGTGAGCCCTTGTGCTTGGTAGTTACCTACCACACCTGTAATGCTTTATCATTGCCATAGTTTGGTAGTTCAATAAATAATCAAAATGGTATTTTGACCCTGATCCATCACGAATATAATTTACACCATTTTTTACATCAATATGGTTTTGTGCTATCTTGCTTTCAAACGTGGTATCTGCCCTTCATATTTTCCAGTCCTTTCTATCCCTGTGATCAGCTTCTTTCTAAATATCCTGTCTCTAATTTCTCTCTTCTAATCCCCATTACATCAGTTTAACCGTCAGATTGCTCCTAGTGTTGACTGATTAACTACATTACAGAGCTTGCTGAATCCTGTTCTTGTTTCACAGTGCTCTGAGTTCCCACAGTGCGACTTCCACTTTGTAATTGTGTTTAATATATGCATTATAAGTCACTTGGGATCCCTTTCTGTGGTTAAGAAGTCCAATTTAAGTCAAAGGTCATTAAGCTTTCTTTCATAATTGCTACCTTGCCAGCCAGTCCTTTCCTGGGACTGCTGATTTTTTTTATTTCTCCTACTGATATATTAGAATCCTTCTCTCCTTGCGCAGCTCCACAGACACTAAACTAACTCACTATAAACCTTGGAAAGCTCTTACCCTCCAAGCAAGACATTTGCCAGTTCTGGGCACAGTTCTGCTCACAGTTCCACAGCTATGGCCAACAATATGCCTCCTTCACTCTTTTGGAAGCTTTGCAGATCAAAGATAAGCACTGTTTTTGGAAAAAAAAATGCTGCATTCTTCCAGTCCCTGTGATTAATGGAACACAAACCCCAAAGTACATTCTATTTTCTGGTTTGCTTGTGCTGTAGCAGTGACTAGCAAGGCTACGATCACTGGAAGCATGTGAATATTTATCACTCAGTCAAGTGACAATTTTTACACCCTCTCTTAGTGTTACTTCTGCACATTGGTGGAGTTGAAAGAATCTTGGATGAACATGACAAAGTTTTGTTAATAAATAATTATGATCAGGAAACTGTTCAAGGAGCTAACATTCCCAACTTTCTCCTTAATATAGCATGTACATGCACACATGAACACCAGAGAGAGAGTTCAGAGTTCCCCCCTTGTGACTTATCTTTTATTTTTTAGTTTAAATTGTGAAACTGAAAGCTGAGCCTGATCTTTTTCTTGAGCTTTAACTGCTTGGGACTAATTTTCCCTAGGGGACTTCTTTCTCCCTGTCCCTAATTTCCTGTGGATGCTTATTCTACAGAAGTGTAGCAGCTCCTGTATTGAATGGCATTCACATAAGTAGCTTATTTATTAATCAAAATGAACAAAATCAAATGTTGAAATAGAAATTTCAATTAAAAAGCTTCAGTTTTGTTGGGACAATAATGGACCCAAGTTACAAAGATATCTGTCATCCACTTCTGTGGAATCAAGTGGTTCCTGAATTGGGCGTACAGGCATTCTGGTCATCCCTGGATACTCTGTAGGATGAGCCATCATTCCTGGGTTCTCCAATCTGCCCTTGTGAGGCTTTGGTGACTTTATAGTGTCAGCTTTTAATTCTGGTGATTGTTAAACACCTAAACTTGTATGACATGAACACCTTGTCACTTTTATGTGTGTCAACAGCACGAACATGACTGCTGGTATAAGGACAGTGTTCTGGAGAAACACCTAAGTTGAACTTTGTGTGTTGGAGTACAGTCTGTGAACAAGCAATTCAGTGTTCACCTGTTCTGAATATGAAGTAAGCCAGACTGAGTTTGTGTACAGGTGCAGATACATAAGAGAAGATGATTTCACTTGTTGTCTTTGCATTATTAGCTATGAATGATGAAAAAGGAAAAAATAATTTCTCATATTCAGAGATCCTACTGACATTTTTATTATCCAAAGGATTTATCAAGGCAAATGCCTGGAGAAATAAATCTCGAAGTCTTTATAAGCAAAACTTTTCTAAGTTCAAAGAGCATTGCTAATATCTAGGGGATGATGATATTTCCTGTTTGTTTTCTGCTAAAAAACCCCTGAAATTCTGGCACTGGTTTCTCTTTTAGTCAGACTTCTCTATGAGTTTAAGGGCTGAACACAGCACAGCATTTGTAACGGCGTAAGCTCCACCAAGGGAATTCCTCAAAACTGTTAATTAAAGCAGTGAGTTTAGACTGAAGCATGGTAGAAATAATATTCTTCCCAAACAAGGTATTTCCTGCCTGCACACACCTACCATTACAGAAATACAAAATGACAAGTGCAGAATATGTTTACCTGACTTCAGGTGCTGGTATTCCTACCACAATGCAGTCCAATTGCACTTTGGATCCTTCAGCAACTTCCCTGCTCTTCAGTTTTTGGGTAAAGCGTGGTGGTTGTCCAATGGGCTCATCAGAATATACAGATGCAGATTCTGACTCTGTTTTCAGCTCTGCACTTGTTAATTGACTGATAGATTCCAGGTTTGCCGACTGTTGATCATCTGTTTGTTCAAATGTTTTCTCTGCTTTGTTTTCCAAGTCTTGAGGTGTTGGAATGGAAAGCCTTTCTCTGTTTTCTGACGTGAGAGACAGGCTGGAGCTACCTTTTTGAGAAGACTTGTTCTTAGAATCAATTTTGCTCTTGTAGTTTTTGCATGTTCGGGGTCTTATTCTTTCAGAGTTGTGAGCTTTGAAAAGTGATGAGAGCTCCTCAATGAAATCTGCTGCCTTGTTTAGGAATTCCTTTTTGGATTCTGATTCAGAAGGGAGGTGGTGTTTCTTTAGATCTTGAGAGCTCCCTTTGGACCCCTTTCTATTTCTGACATGTTCCTGACAAAAGTTGGAGTGCAGGCCATTGTCTGATGTTTTCAAAGCTGTAGACTGGGCCATTTGTTTGTGTTTTCCCGTGTTGTTCAGCTGATCTGGGGGGTGCTGTGAATGTGCCTGAAGTTCATCCTGTTTAGTTTCCAGTGGATTCTGATTAATAGCTTGTCTTGCCAGGTTTACACTTTCATCAAGCTCTTCTTGGCTCAAAAAGGCAGAGAGATCTGGAAGGTCATCTTGGGCAGCTACCTCATCTGAATCACCAGAAGCACTGCCATAGTGGAAATTATGAGAAACTGGCTCTGATCTGCATCTTTCACTCTTCCCTTGATGTTTAGTTTCTGCTAAATAACTCTCTCTCAGAAGCTGAGATATTGAAGTTGAGGTTTCTAAACTGTCGTCTTGCATGCTGCCAACAAAAAGGACAAATAGGACCATGCCTTATCAATAGCAAAGTTTTTGATTGAACACAATGACAGGCTTCTAAAAAGCAGAACACAACATTTTCAAACTTCCTCTGTGTGCTGAATACTTGTAAGTACTTGTAATTCTTGAAGCATAAGGATGGCCTTGGGTTAAAGGCCTGCTTCTGCACATCCTGCCAGATGCTGTTGCCTTTACCCAGTAATCTTGCATCACTTCCTACTGTCAGTAGCCTCACATAAAGTAACTGCAAGTATAGTATTTTCTACTCTGTTCAAGGCAAAACTTTAACTACAAAGCTGTTAACTGAGTTTCAATGTCAAATCATCATCATCATTGCTGACACATGTTTATTAGCTAAGAAACAATCTCATCTGGTAGATTAAGTGTTGGATATTTCAGGGACTGAAAGTTGTTGAGAATAACAGTACTTTAAAGTGAAGTAAATTTAGCTTGAAAAGCACTGAGGTTGTAAGTAAATGAACCCTCAAAATCATAAGAGGGATGTGAGGAGGAAGGAGAAAGAACAAAAATATTATATAATGACAATTTTTCATGCATTATAGGAAGCTATAGCGGTGCTAAATGTTCCATAGCTTCTTAAATCCAGCATTATTTCTAATAAGCTATTTAAAGTAAGTAGAGAACGATGTCATTATTTGATGCAAACATAATTTATACTACAGGGCTTTTAGAATCAGGATCTTAGGTCATCCTGATTCTGAAAAAATGCACCACATCAGATGAGAGCATCAGAAAGCCCATACTTAACCTGCATGCCTGATAAGCAAAGTTAAAGCATCTCTTTTGATACTTAAGCAAATATAACTGTGTGATGCTCTCCCTTTTATTTACACGAGAGCCATGATGAGTGCAGAGGGATTCAGATACCCTGTTAACACACTCATCTTCTGGTGGCCTAAATATGAAGACAAATAACTGCTCTTTACCCCATTCATAGAGTTGATTCCTCACAGAAACTGAAACAAGTGCATGGCTGTTCACTGGACCTGTCTCTCAGATTATGCAGTGCTCATTATCTCCCTCCTGCTTCATTTATGGTGTGGCAAATCTTGCTGCAGTGGTTTTGGGTATTCCTACCCCAAGGTGTCTGGTTTGTCACACTGCAGAATGTTCTGTTCCTGTTGTGGCATCAAGAGAAGAGAACATCCATTCCCTAGCGTTGGCCATCTCCATTCACAGCCTTGTGTAACAGCTGAAGTGCCAGGGAAAGAAAAGTTTGAAAAGTATCTCTGCTGTGAAAGGTTTTGGGCTTTTTTAGCGGGACAATTGTCCCTGGAAAAGGGCTGGTAAAGAACAAATGAAGTGGTAGTGTCTCGTACTGCTGCAGTATTTCTTTCTGGAATGTGAGTGCCAGCCCTTATTCCTTATTTACAAAAAGGAAGGTTACAATTTAAACTGTTTATATTCTTCTTCAATGAATGAACATACAGCTGTCATAATTTGATGTGCATTTTGAGACCTTAATCCTTCTGCTTGAGGTACAATTTGTTATATTACAATCCTTTTTCTTATGTAAATATTTGGCATTTTAGGTTTATTGATTTTGCTTTATTTTCATAATATGAAACAATGAAAATCGCTAAGCCTACAGAGGCACCCAATCAAAATATTGCTAAGTTCGTACCTGTACAAAGAATGAGAAATAAAATGCCATATAAATTGTAGGCTTCTAGGCGCCCAGTCTAGTCCCAGCAGCTGAGCCAGGGTCTGTGATACTAACTGAACACTTGGCATTAAATTATCTGGCACAGTGTTTCAGTGAAGCTGTGGCACATAGAGAACATTGATTTGGGAAGTCCACATGAGATAATATCGTGAGCTGTTTCATGACTGGACAGAGTTTATAATTTAACCTCTTAAGAGTACAAAGAGGTCTTCATGAGGCTTAAAGTTCCTGCTCAGTGGAAACTGCTTTTGCTTGCTCAGCTTTAACTTCTTGGGCAGCTGTGCCACCTTAGTGAAGCTGAACGTGTTTCAGGGGCTCTCTTAGCTTGTTTATGTGCTGATCGCATACTATATGCTGTAAAGGTCACAGCTAAAGCTACAGTTTCAGCTCCCAAGAGTCTAAATACATTCTAACACAAGGAGTTTACAGACTGGCAGACAGACCTGTCCCATGAATGAACTGCAGTCCTAGAACCTCGAGCCTGCTCCCCATGGGCCGCTTTCTCTTTGCTTAAAATCAGAAGGGGCGAGGCAGAGCCATCGCCAGCTCTTTCTTCTGCCCCGTGTGGGTGGCTGAGCCTGCAAAGCCAGAGCCATGTGTGCCTCAGTGGGATGTCACAGCCCTGGAGGGATGCAGCTCCACACTGACTGCTCTGCCTCTGGCTGAATTAGAACATCCAGCTTTCGTAGCTTTACAGGACACAGTGGAAGGCTGTATTTTACATGGCTGGAGAAGTATGTATTTTACAAGGTAGCAAAATTTAGCTTGCTGCATTTCTTGGCCATTCTTTCTGCAGCATTTCAGAATGGTACATCTTCATCTCAGTGTCTGTAAAGGTCATCAGAGCTGAAAAAAGATGATTCAGACCTTTAGGGAACACTGGATGCTCTAGGGAGGAAGGGCAAGTAGGGAAGGAATATTGTGTGATCAAAACCCGCTGGAGTCAAGTGAACTTGAATAACTCCTGTAATGGTTTTGTCTAAAGAGTATATGAAAATTATCTGACTGAGACTATTCAGGGTTGCATTTTCTTCTGTTGCACAGACATTGCTTGATTTTCTCATTTAAGTACTATGTCTGTTTCAACAGAGGTTGTTAATCACAGTGCAGCTTTTCTGCAGGAAACCGTAGTAAAGCAACTGTGTGTTCAGTATGGTTATTTGAGACCTTGTTCCTGCATATCTTCTATTCATCTTTTGATGAATTGAAAGCATTGAAACATGAAAGAAATATTTTCTGCTAATTTACTTAAGGAGTATTACTGCAATTTAAGGAGCTGCTCTCAAAGATGTGTTTAGATGTGCTTAGATGTGTTTAGGCAAAATAGTTTTATAATTCTAGCTTGAAAAACCCTAGTGAGGAAGCCACTGTCTGATAGCAAAAGGAGGAAAACAAACAGTTCCTCAGCAAAGGACCTAGAACAACTTCCTTCCTTTTGCCCATTGGAGCAGAAGAGGTAGAAGGGAGCAGAGTTCTTCTTCTGGAGTTGGGAAGCAAGATATGAATGAGAACAAATCTGATGCCAAATTCTCAATACTTAGAGGGCCATCACTTCAGAGCTCACCCAGGGTCAGAATTTTATATCTAACTCTTCTCTATTTTCAGCTTGTGTAGAAGATGACTTTTTATTCTATTTTTAGTAATGACGTAGTTGGGTTCTAGTCAAATGTAGCACTTTGAGGCAGTGCTTGTCTACTGAAGTTTTAAAATATTTTGAATTATGTGATATTTTTAATTTAATGTAAAATGTTAAGTTTCAGCGAATGTTGCTGTGAGGCTACCAGGCAGTCCCATTACAGTTCTTAACTCTGCCTTGCTTATGCCTTGAAAGATGTCCAGTTTGTGGTGTTGTTTTTTTTTTCAAGGATCTCTGCTAATTGTAGTGTAATTGCAGATGTCTCTGTTGAGCAGATAAGTGCAGATAACTCTGCAGGTAACTGTGTTGAGCAGGCAGTAAGAAGGACAAACCAGTAGAAACACAGTAGGCAGCAATCTGTGGTGGCAATGGAAGCACCAATAATTTTGCCAACTGGAAAAATGTCGTAATAAACCTGTATCAAGGGCAGGAATTGCATTGCTGGTTACAAGCAATGTCTCTAAACTGGTGTTGTTAAGGGGGGAAATGGGGTGACTGCTGCCAGCAGCCTGCGGTTCTCTACTCTTGTCTAGTTCATTACCTACAGCACCAAACCACAGCACCCAGCGCAACATTTGGCTTTCCTGGGACACCACCAGCAGTGACCTTGGGCACCTGCTATCATGAAAGGCACCAGAGGATGCCATAAACAAAACTGACTCCATTAATTTCTTCACTCTGCTAATTCAGTTTCCATTAGCCAACTAATTGAGCAAGCTTTGATTTCCAAGAGCCTATGGTTATGGCAATGTTCTCTTATCAGCCAAGTGATCTTTAGGATGAAATATTCACAAAGGTAGAATTCGTTTCCACAGTTTGTTTTGGCAGTGGCTTGACCTGAAAATCCTTACATGGAAGGGATGAAAATTGTACCACAGGGGCCTTGCATAGTGTGACACCAAACACTTTCATTTCCTCTTGTTTGAGGTTTGTTAGACTCATTTCTGAGTCACCACTGAAAGAATCTGAACTTTTCCTACAGAAACAGCAGTAGTGAAATCTCAGCAAGCGTAAGGGAATCCCAGATATAGCTGATATATCTCTGTTTTATTTGGTGAGAACAGCTTCTAATGCTTGATGCCCTAAAGATAATTTTTCAAACTCTCCTTCTCTGTGTCAGAATAAACAGGTTATATATAATTAGCAGATTTAATGCAAAAAGCATTTGGACATCTTCTTTAGCTTTCGAAAGTTAAAAAGAGAAATTTTAGTCTGTACATGTTGTTCCTGTCTTAGCTTTTCAAGCTCCCATTACTTCTGTTGGAAGTGTTTTTGTGTGAAACCCCAGCATCAGAGCAGCAAGCAAACTTCTGCTTCTGCTCTGCAGAGAGGCACCTTTGTGGCCTTTCCACAGCAAGACTCTGCATGCCCAGCACCTTGGTGTGGAAACTGGAGAATTTAGCAAATATTAGAGGCTATCTTCACTTCATGATTAATTTAATTGCACATAAATTACATTTACCCCTAGCGTGTTGAACACTAACATTTATGAGGGTGTTCAAACTGTATGATTGCAGCTATGAAAAACAAGGTAAGAGTTGCCACAAGCGATCTGTCTTGCAGACGTTGGATGATCACAGTCACATTCTCGTGTGCTTGCAGGAATTCTCACTTAGCAGTTGCCATTGTCACTGTTTCTGGTACTGCCTGTTGACAAGCTGTGGCTGCTGCAAGACAGACGTTGAGGCTCCAGACACAGGAAAGGTTAGGCTGGAGTAGAGGACTAAGGTTAGCAGTTCTGTGTGTTTGGGGGCGTGCATATGAGATATTTTTAAAATACTGTTTAGAAAACTGTGTGCAAGAGGGTGGTTTACTTTTCTGTTTTAGACACATTAGTGTCTTTGAATGCCATTCCTTGTAGTGAGTCAGATAACTAAACTCCCATTTCCAAGTAATGTAATTAAATATGGAAAATGGAGGATCTCCAGGCTCAGGAGTGTAACAACTTCTCATGGAAACAAAATCCCTCAGAAATGGGATGGGATAAATCCTCTCTCCAAGCTATTCTGCAGCAGACACTGCAAGAGCCCCGTATGCACTTGGAGTCGTGCCCTGGCCCATGACCTCGCTGTTACAGTATTAGACACCCTAAGCAGGAGGAAATGCTCAACTCTGCTTCAAGGGAAAAGCACATTAAGAGCTCTCATGTAATGAAAAGACCTTTTATTTTTCACTCTGATCACAAAAAGTCTTCATTTTTTCATAATTAGTATTGTCCCTTAGTAATTTTCAAAAGGAGAACTGAGACCCTTTATCCCATGTCTCAAGTTCTCTTTTCCTCCTCTGTGAATCTCCCTGAACTGCAAGGCAAACAGTATCTTGAAGAAAAAACATCAATTTGAAACAAATAAATTTCAGCTGATTTTTGAATTAGAGGGTTAGAAAGGAAGACAGGTGAGGCCTGCCTAGGATGCTTCTCCATCCTTCTCTCCCAATGACAAATGCAGCCAGGCCTCAGATATCAGGACAAGTTCTGAGTATACTTCAAGTGCTCACAATGTAGGACAAGTTTTTATTGATTCAAGTAATGTAGACAGTTCTCTTTCCTTCAAGAATTGCCCATATGAGAAATAGGTTATATGAAAGGCCAAAAAAGGTGCAGCAGAGATCCACAATTTGATGCTGAATGTACATGTGGAAGTCCTCAATGAAAATATAACTAACAGGCAACAATATTCCTTTGTCCTGGTTCAAACGCAGACACACCATTCTGCACACCTTTTTTCGTGGCTAAAACTGCAAATCCATTTTCATGGGTTGTGAACCAAATGATTTAAACTCAGTCATCTCTGTGGATCCTGCTGGCAGTATGTGTGAGCAGTGCAGAAATCTACACATGCATGTCGTTGAGGACTACTGTAATGTTTTCATTTGGGATTGAAACTACATCTTAGCTCTCAGTGTTCAAAGGTATTGCACGGGATCAGTCTAGATGGACAAATTACAGCACTGCATTGGAACTGTAATGAGAATTTGCACAACTTAAAATGCTGAACAAAAGTCTGTATTCTACCCACGTGGCACATACACAACGTGGCACCAGTGTGAGGGACTCACTCACAAGTACTGACAACTGCACAAGTGACAGCTTGTGTAGCCAGACTGGACAAGTGCAAACTGCCCAAAGAAGAGCCCTGAAAAGCAGGGCTGTGCAAACCACATGGCATTTGCACATCTCTTTGCCTGAAATTTCAAATCTATGGGCTGGTTGGTTTTAAAATGAAATTCAGTTTTCCTACAAATACAGGTTACCAGTGGAAAAGGGAACTTAAGTCTCAAATTAGACACAAAAGAAATCTGGATTGTATTTTTCTCCTCAGGTTTTTCAGTTGTGCATTTCTTTTTTCACATTCTCACTATATTTGTTTCTGTCCACTGTTCTGTCTTTTTTATGTTTTTTCAACAGAACATTGTAACATAAAAGCCTTCATATTTTAATCATATTTTCAAACTGCAATGTTTAAATGAGATTTATATTCTACAGGAATAATTTGCCCATTCCTGTACAATATTCCTGTTTATGAAAACAAGCACTAAACCAGTTAAATTTTAAACAGAAAAGTAAACTGAATTTTTTTCTTTGCCCCTCCTGCCACGGTTTAGATTACAATTGAGGTTGCATTGCCCAATTGTCGTTATGGTATTGTGTACATTTTTAACAAACTATCTTAATGTTGTATTTATGTACAAATATGCCTAGACTACTAATTGTTGTCAGCTGTTGATAAAAAAAGATTCCTTCAGTACCACAGCACAACCTGCTGTAAAATCTCTAAAGAATGCACAGGAATAAAAAGCAGCACAGAGCACACAGTTCCCCTTTGCGCTTGGTACTCTGTCATGTACCAGACCTAATTTCTGAATTGACTATAAACATTTTTTGATATGTAAATATCATTCTGCTCAGCTACAGGAACTACCACACTTGCTATTGCTGTTTAATTTCGTTAGCTGTTTCTGAAAGAAAAAAAAAAAACATTTAAAGACAGAAAAAAATGAAGAAATATCCTGACCTTAGGAACCTTCAGGAAGTGTAGGAGAGGGAGAAGAGCAGAGCTGAAGTTTATGAAATTGTTCTATTAACACTTGCTGATTTTGTTTTCACTCTTAAACTCTAGAGCATCTTCACAAATGTAAACCTCATGACTGAAACAAAACTGCTGATAAGTAATCAGTGTCTTTAGCATGATTTGTATAATGTTCTGTTAACATGTGCTCAGGCGCTACTCTGTTCTCTTGTCAATTGTTGATGTATTATTTGGTAAAACATAAGATGGGCTTCTGATTACTGCTTAATGTTGCAATATATTGGGCCAAACATTTGCTACTGACAGTCAAATACTTTTCTGAGAGAGAGAAAGAGAGCAAAGGAGATAGTGACAGCTCAAGGGTGAGAGCTATGCCCTTCTAGCAGGACTGTTTCTGCAGCTGTTGTGTACATTAATCCAGAGAGCAGATCTCCCTGCACTAAATATAGCCACAGGGGTCATTTTACATGACAGAATAAATAATTAAATAAATAGAAAGCATTTAACTATGCAGGTCACATTAAATTAGGTTTGATTTTGCTTAAGAAGGAATTCCAAATTATGACATCTTCGTTCAAGGCTGAATACAAGAATGTAAATATTTCACTTCTCCATTATTTCGTGAAGGGAAGATGAGCAGGAAGAGGAAAGAGTCCCAGCAAGGAACTTTTCAGGTCATTAGAATCTTGTTGACTCTTTAGAGGAGTCAGACTGGCTCCGAGGGATTTTGAGAACCCCACCAATGCTATTCAGGTCCTTTATAATGCCACAGAACACTGTTTCTCTTTCCCTGCGATGCACATATCTCAGCCTAATCTAAGTCAGTTTAAAAAGTATTTGTTCTCTGTATATGCCTTACCAGCTATAATTAGCATTCAAATATACATGCTTATCAAACCCTTCTGCTACACTCTGCAAAATCAAAATGTAGACCAATCTGAAATTGAGGGATTACCTTTTTTAATTCCTCCAGATGTTGCTGCCCAACCCTGGCAGTTAGTAGCGCTGACAGTTATCCAGAAGTGCAAGATTAAAGTTAAGGAAGCGAGGGATTCTTCGAGTCCTCAGGAACAGAAACAGCTAGGAGTCCATACAGTGAAGGAAGTTAACCCTCGTTATTATGAGGATGGCTGTAAGGAGCTGGACAACCTGTCACCACCGGAGCAATAGCATTTGTCAGTTTGCAGGTCCCAAGTTATTTTGAGCAGCGTAAACCATGTGCCCTCAGAGCATTCCACCTCATTGGACAGAGAATCCACTGCTCCCACAGCACCTATGGGCACCAAATGCCTTCTCCTCGCTCATGCAATGGCCCCTATAGATGCATATATGGGTTTTGCTGATTCATCCAAGAGGCTTTGTAGTGGCATTGTATCACTCTTGTCCACTGCTTTACACTTCAGCCTTTTCAAATTACTAGTTATCGCTCTTCCGTTAAGTTTCGATCAGAACTCAAAGGTTACAGTCACAGGGAAACCCATCTATGAAAGTTTTGCAACTCCAAAGGCAAACTCAGCAAACATGTGTGATTTAAATAGTAAAATATTCCTGACTTCTTTGGAGTATTCAGTTTAGTAAACACAGTGAAGCAGTGCAGAAATCCTTCTGGATGACCTGTAGCTACAGATCCTCAAAAAGCTAGAACTTCTAAATTTGTTATTGAATGCACAGAAATGAACTGTTGAAGGAAAAGTAATTAAAAGAGGCAATTGAAATTAAGCTTTAAATAAAACTGAGAAATAAACATAGGTGGAATAATTTCAACATACTTGAACCAGTACACAGAGGAACCCTGTTACTATATAGAATTTCATTGCTTAAAACCTTGATTGGCTAAAACCCACCACATCACTTGGTAAACACAGAGACAAGATTTTCATTTCTACCCTTCCTACACATCAGCAACAGAAAGTGGTCTGTAATTTTAAACAGTTCATCTTACAAAAAATGCTGCTCAATTGTTGATATTTTATTAAAAATGCTTGTCACAATTCTGATTTTAAAATATTACTAAAATATTATGCATTTATGATGGGGAATTGATATATAAGCCTTTTCATAGCTAATTATGTAAGAGCTGGCTTCTTGACCTTCTCCCAGATCTCTCAAAACATTATCAAGTGAGCACCTGTGCTAGAAAAGGGGTTCATCTGTGAATGTAGTTCTTCAGAAAGTTATTTTATGAGTCATAACTATATAAAAAGTCAGAGAGAAAGGCAATTCTTTCATCTAAAATTTCCTGATGCATTTCAGATACTTTTCTATTATTTCCTTCACTTTTTGTGAAATATTGTTGTGGTTTAACCCCATTTGGTAACAAAACCTCACACAGCCACTCACTCCCTATCCCTGGCGGGATGGGGGAGAGAATCGGAAGAGTGAAAGTGGGGAAACTTATGGATGCAGATAAAGGTAGTTTAAGAAATGAAACAAAAGTCGTGCACACAAGCAAATAAAAGCAAGGATTTCACACAGAATTACAGAGTAAGCTGAGTTGGAAGGGACCCATAAAGACCATCAAGTCCAACTCCTGGCCCTGGACAGGACCATCCCCAAGAGTCATGTGCCTGAGAGCATTATCCAAACACTTCTTGAGCTCTGTCAGGCTTGGGGCTCTGACCACTTGCCTGGGGAGCCTGTTCCAGTTCCCAGCCACCCTCTGGGTCAAGAACCTTTTTCTAAAATCCAACCTAAACCTCCCCTGACACAGCTTCAGGCCACTTGCCCAGGTCCTGTCACTGGTCACCACAGAGAAGAGAGAGTTGCCCTGTCCCAGGTTCAGAATCCGGCACTTTCCCCTGTTGAGCTTCATATGGTTGATGATGGCCCAGTCCTCTAATCTGTCAAGGTCTCTCTGCAAGGCCTCCCTGCCTTCAAGGGAGTCAGAAGCTCCTCCCAGCTTTGTATCATCTGCAAACTCGCTTAGTATCCCTTCCAGTCCTGCGTCCAAGTCATTTATAAAGATGTTGAAGAGCACAGGGCCGAGGATGAAGCCCTGTGGAACCCCAGTAGTGACAAGTCACCAGTCTGATGTCACTCCATTCAGTGTCACCCTTTGCACCTGACCCATTAACTGGTTGTTCACCCATCCCATAATGTGTTTGTGGGATGGACATTTTGTCCAGAAGGATCCTGGGAGAGACAGTATCAAAATTTCAGATTCAGATTTACTGAAATTCAAGAAGATTACATCAGCGGGCTTCCCTTGATCAGCTTGGTGGGTTACCTTGTCATAAAAGGAAATCAGGTTTGATAAGCAGGACTTCTCTCTCATGAAGCCGTGCTGGCTGTGACCAATGACTGCATTCTTTCAGGTGTTTTTCAACACCTTCCAGAATAATCTTCTCCATAACTTTGCCAGTCACTGAAGTGACACTGACAGGTTTCGTTTCCAGGGTCCTCTTTCTTGCCCTTCTTGAAAACTGGGACAACATTTGCCAGCTTCCAGTTAGCTGGGATGCCCAAGACAGCTCAAAAATCGTAGACAGAGGCTTTGCAATGACATCATCAGTTCTTTGTGTATTCTTGGATGAATCCCATCAGGCCCCACGGATTTGTAGGGATCCAGCTGGAGCAGCAGATCCTGCAAAATTTCAGGGTCAGCTGGGAATTGATCATTCTCACAGTCATGGTCCTCCAGCTCAAGGCCCTGAGACCCCCTTGGTCCATCATCGGTGTTGAAGACAGAGGCAAAGAGTGTGTTAGACAGCTCTGCCCTGTCCATATCCTTGTTTGTGAGGTGACCATCCTCATCCTGTAACAGGCTGATGTTATTACTACACTGTCTCTTGCCATTACTATATTTGAAAAAGCTCTGTTTTATTGTCCCCTACAGTTCTGTCAGCTTTAGCTCCGGTTGAGCTTTGACCACATGAATTTTATCCCTTCAGTGGCAAGCAACGTATCTGTATTCTTCCCATGTCTCCTGACCTTGGTTTCACTGGGCATACACCTTCATTTTTTGCCGTATTTCCACGAGATGATTCCTGTTCAGCCAAGCTGGCCTTCTGCCTCACTAGCTTGACTCCCAGCATTTGGGAATTGCTGCTCCTGTGCACCTAGGAGGTGATGTTTAAAAAGTGACCAGCGCTGATGGACCCCAGCACCTGCAAAAATATATTCCCAGGGGACCTTGCTTACTAATTCCCTGAACAGCCTGAAGTCTGCTCTCCACATGCCCAGGGCTGACACTTTTCCTCCTGTCAACTCAATCACTTCATGGTCACTGTGGCCAAGACAGCCCCAATCCCCACTTCGCTCACAAGATCCTCTCTGTTGACAAGCAGCAGATCAATGAGGGCATCTTTCTGAGTCAGCTCCCTTAGGACATATTCCATAAAGTTGTCATCCAGGATTTTTAGGAATTTTCTGGCCTGGGTTGTACCAGTTAATTTCTGACAAGTAGAAGTCCCCCATAAGGACACAGGCAGTTAATTTGGAAGCGTCCCTTAGATGCTCACAGAAAAATGTGTCAGTGTAATTGTCCTGCACAGGAGGTCTATAGTAGACTCCCATGATGACATCTGCGTTACTTGTTTGTCTCTTGATTTTATCCAGAGGCTCTCAACTGTGCCATTGCCAGCTGTGAGCTCCATACATTCTAACCCTTCTATTCCATACAGTGCCACCCCTCTGCCTCTTCTGCCCTGCCTCCCCCTCCTGAAGAACCTGCAACCATCCAACGGGGCATTCCAGGCACAAGACTCATCCCACCAGGTTTCAGTCATACAATGATGTCAAACTCTGGGACTGGGCCAAAGCCTGGAGCTCCTCTTGTTTGTTTCTGGTACTGTGTACATTAGTGTAGAAACATTTCAGGTGTGGTACTTTGTAGCCGACACCTTGTGAAGCAGATTGAGGGATCCATAAGTGCTCATTTCCTCAAGTTCTGGCACAGCATCCCATCCCTCAGCACTGGTGAGCCTGGTTATGTCCTTTTCCCTCTTACAAGCTGGTTTAAAGCTCTGTCAATGAGCCCGCTAGCTCCTGTGCTAGAGCTTCTTTTCCACTTGGAGATTGGTGCATCCAGTCAGGTGTCAGAGTCGACCAGCTGTTGAGTAGATCTTTCATGGTCAACAATCCCCAAATTTTTGCACTGACACCAACCTTGGAGCCATGCATCGGCCTGATGGATCTGCCTATTCCTGTTTCATTCCCCACTTGGGAAGGTGTTCATCCATCCCCGGGAGAGCAGGGGCCCATCACATGTAATGGTGACATGGGAAGACAAAACTCCATGACTCTAAATGTCCCCAGAATGTCCTTCCCCCAGCTCTGTGTGCTGAGCATGGCCCCACATGGTCTGGGATGTTCCTTGGGTCACTTAGGGTCAGCTGTCCTGGCCGTGTCCCCTCCCAGCTCCTAGTGCCCTCCCAGCCCCTCACTGGTGGGGTTGGCTGAGAGATAGAAGGCCTTGGCTCTGTGTAAACTCTGCTCAACACTAGTGAAAACATCCTTATGTTACCAACACTGCTTCCAGCACAAATCCAAAACGTAGCGACTGTGGAAAAAAACTTAACTCCACCCCAGCAAAAACCAACACAAATACCACTGTCAGAATAGCTTATGAGCATGAGTTTGTCGTGATGATATGGGAAGGTTGTGTAGTGGAGTCAGCCCTTCTTTTGGGCACAGGTGAAGCATTTTATGGGTTAGGTGATGTCTGATGTAACTTTATACCGGGAATAGAGATCTAAGATGTTCTTTATGGTATCTGTAACAGTAGATGTGAGCCATACAGTGATGGCAGGAACTGCCTGTTGATACTGTACCCTGTGCTGCTGTGGTTTGGACAGTGTCTGTAGATGTGTAGGCTACAAAGTCTGCAGCCTGAAAATAAAGTCTGATGTGTCTGGTAATAATTGTAAACCTATGGGGAGTTCTGCTGAGATGCAATTTTTGCAATGGAGTCTTGCTGTTTGTGTGCTGTTTGTGAGCTGCTGTTTGTGCACGATAAGCAAAATTATTCAAGCTGATTAAAAAAATGCAAAAAAATTTCCACTTTAAGACAGAGTTTAAGATGCTGGAATTGCAAAACCATTGAATAATCTGAGCAACAAATAAGCTAAGGGTTATACGGAAAGTACAGCATTGAGAAACCACAAAAAGTTATGAGCCTTTACTGTGGCAGACAGACTGACCATTGTAATAGCAGGTGGTACAAGGCCAAAACTTCCAGGAACCACAAAAAGTTGGAGCATACACAGTGAATGTGCCAGGTCTTGCAGAGCTGGAATTTTGATAGAGCAACACCAGAGAATTTCAGATTCACTAGTTTGTAAGTAATAGTATAAAGCCCATGAAAATACTGTGGCTCCTCTGTCTGCATTTATAGAAAACATTGAAATCAGGCTTTTGCCTGCTGAGTACTGAAAAAAGCACTTCAAAGTATCATGACCTCCAGCTTATGTCCTTTTTTCTTTGCTGGCTGGCAGAAGCATGAGGCATAGTGTCCTAGAATAAATTACATGAGCACTATTTCTCTCCAGATCTTGGCTGTCAAAGCCCAAACTACCTTCACAAGCTCAAACAAGACTCACCAGAAATGAGTTTAAAATGGAACTTTATACACGGCTGGTTGGCTGTTATTCCTCAGTAAGATTATCAGACTGTATTTGTAAACCTCTGGATTTATCATAAATAGAAAATTCTTGATTTTCTAGATATTAGGATGAAATTAATACTATTCTATTAATGGCATGTGCTGAACCATTAAATGAGAAATGAGACATGCCATTTCTTTGAAAGCTTCTGTAGTGGGTCAACCCATGACAGCTTCCTTAAGGCTCTTTTCAGTCAAGTTCAAGTGGTTTTGCAGATCTCCCCAGAGCCCTGTGCAGCAAATGTTTACTACCCACTCTTGGTTTGCATCCCACCAACCACTGATCCTGCTCTTCCCAAGCCTGATCTGATTTCTTTCTAATGGGTAGTATGTAATAGAGCATTAGCCAAGTTTGTTCTAATGGGCTGAAGGAGTACCTGCAGAAGAGAGGCTTAGACTGTGACCGTTCTGCTGGTCAAGTATGATTGTTGACTCATAAAGTACCCACTTTGCCTTTTGTTAGGCTAGGTTGTTCCAAGGGCAATGAATTGCTCCCTACCTATGCGGCTTTGGGCAAGAGCAGCAATGTCTTTTCTTGAAGCATCAGTGACTGTTGCTACTTTAATAACTACAACTAAAGGCTGGGTAATTTGAACAGCAGTGGCAAGCCCTATTTCTCTTTTATAGATTTTAATGAATTATCTTAAGGCCATTGAATTATCTTAAGGCCATTATTCCTTTGGTAAGAAAAGTGTTAACGGCAAATTTCTGGATGTTCCTGGAAAAGCTATTTCAATAGTGATTTACAAACCTTGTGTAAGATGAGTTGGGTGTTTTCTCTTCGTATCACTATGCAGCACATCTCTTATCATGAGTCTGCCAGGTATTGTGTAATTCTAATTTGGATTCTAATTTTAGAAGTGGAGACATATTAGAAGGATGGTAGAAATGGTACCTCTTTTCTATAGAAAGTACAAATAATAATGTTAAAACATTCCTTGAGTGCCTACTTGTTTTGCACCCAGCCCAAACCAGACTTTATCATTGCACAGGGCAGCTTCAATCCTCAACTCATCTGAGGATTGTCCAAGTGTTACCAGAGAATTTTTCAGTCTCACTCATTATTTAGATGAAATGTACTAGTGATTTATAGGGCCTTATGCTGTTTCCAATGAAATCAGAGTTTGTTCTGTCACTAGCATCAATAGGAGAGGAGTCAGACTTTTCCAGAAAGTTATAACTACAGTAATGAAAGCAGTCTTCCAGTCATTCACACAGATCCACAATATCTTGTACCCCAATGTTCCATCTATTTGCTTTTCAAAGTTATTCAATAGGTTAAAATATACCAGTAGTTTGTTTTGTTGCAGTAGACAAGGTACAGCTGAAAAATGTTATAGATAATACCCAGAACATGAAGTAATTGATGTTATGCCTGGCAATTGTAAAAGCTGATTTGTAAAATCCCTTTTCTTGTAAAAAACTTGTACTCAATTGTAAAAGCATCAGATTCTTTAAGGCAGATTCCCTGCCTAAAAAACATGGAGAACACAGTGTCCTTATTTTAAATTATGATTTCTTTTTCTTGTCCATTATTAGCCATTGTACAATATTATCTTACATAATATAAGCCTTTCAAAAATGCCTGTGATACTAAAGAGTTAGCAAAAAGTGTTCACAGGCATTTCACTGTTCCTCTACAGTCAATATTTTATTAGCTTCTCCTACATTCTTCCTTTTCTAAGGGAAATTACTTTTTTTTTTTTTAATGTTGAGATATCTAACCAACATTTTACAAGCTGCTAGCATTCCTATTTTAAAGGGGATAGTTTCCCCTTATGGTTCAAATAGAGCATGCATGAGCTCTCCCTGGAAAGGCTCATGTGGCTCAGTAGGATCTTCTGGAAGTTACCACCATGTCTGGGTGCAGAGTTTGGCTCACACCAGCCTTCCTCCCGTGGTCAGCACCCTTAGACCTCAATGATTCATACAGCACACAGCAAATACCAACACACAGAGACTGGCCATTGCCCAAAGAAGCAAAATTTTGATGCAACCTCTTATATCAGATTTAAAAATCATTTAGATGGTTTTAAAAATCATTTAGAAATTGAGATAAAACTAATGAGGACTCCTATCTATATGATTCAATGTCTTGGAGACTATGTCTGGTAATTGACAGAAACACAAGGTCAGAAATCAGTGATTAAAATCAATAACCCAGAAGCTGCAGAAGCTGGGTTTGATTGCCGGGTATGTGCTCTTCCATTCATTACTTTCTTTGGGCAAGTGAAGCAGGAGGAAGCTTGATTTGACACTGATGCTAAAGAACCAGCTTGATTGAAAAGTGTCAGATTTACAGTGAGGGCTACTGTTCCCAGCATCACCAGAGACTATGGGATCCATTTTGACGCTATAGGATTTCACTGTCCCAATTGCAAGGCACAATTAGACCAAAACAGACTATAAAAGGGATCTGATAATGCCAGTTCTAGTGACATCACCTAATTTGGGACACTTTGTGATACGTGAGATTTGCCTTCCTGCTATGACCCCTCTCCTTCCCTGTCTTCTTTTACTTCCTCACTTTATTTCTTGTCTTTCCTTCTCTTGTTTTTGATTAGAACCTGGCATAACAGACAAGGCTAATTTTGCTGTGTTGTTTCAGGTCTCCAGCTGAGACAGCCCCGGCTGGCACTGCCTCAGCCTGATGCTGCTGCAGGTGCGCAACATCTCACTGTAGCTGACACACCAATGGACTTGTGTTCCTGAGATTTCATGTAAGAGAGGGCACTAAGCCAAACAGTGTTTGTACTTTTGCTTTTCCATTCTGGGTTTTGCTCTCCTCTTTCTCATGGCTTATCTAAATTGTTCTTCAGATAAAGCAGGATTAGACCCTAGCAGCTACAGATCCATCTATTTCAATTTGTTTTCCCTTTCTTCAGAACATACATCTCCAAAGCATATAATAAGGATATTCATAGCCATAATTAATACCAACTGAACGTGTTGTCAGAGTGGCTGGTACAAAGTGTGGAGGTATCTGCTTAACTAAATCTAAATGAAAAGGAAATACAGGAATATTGCTACAGTGAAAGCCATATTATATACTTTATATTTTGATTATTTTAACTTCTTCTTGTGTTACTTGTAGAAAAGTTTAATTTTTTTCTCCTGGTAGCTATTTCTGTGGTTGATATTAAGTTGATAGTAAGTAGATCTGACATCTACAGTGTCTGCCTTTGTTAACCGCTTACTGATGTCCAGAGACAGGAACATGAATGCTTTTGACTTGGGGTTGAGATTAACACAACAACATGTTGTGAGTTGTATTTTTAAAAGTGGATTAAGAGTCAGTCCAGGGAGGCGTATTTTGTAACCACAGTCTCTATTTCCAATTACATATTCGTCAAACAGAGATTTACAGTTCACTCCTTATTCTTATCACTTACATGGCTTCATACATCTAGAACAGAGAGCAGAATTTAACCCAGGCTACTTGCAAAGAAATTCCCAAACCGTGAAAGAACAGGGAGATTTCACTGAGTCTATTTGCAAGTGGTTTTAACACAAAAGAACAAAACAAAGCATGGCTGTTATTTGTGGAAACCCAATTAATGTGAGTAGCATGGTAATGAGGAAAATAAACTCAAAGATTCTTGACTTTTGTCTGAGCTAAGAACATATGTACCCTATATATAAAATATAGGTATCTTCAGTATCTTTTTTCTGCTTAGGAGTAGTGTCTTTCCAGTGTTGTTTGGTCTGTATTAGAGGCCCTGAGGCCCACAGCAAATTAACCACAAAGGGCCAGGCAGGTGGCAGGAGGCTGAGGCAGCTCAGCGTGTGGCAGTGTAGATCAGGACCTTTAGGATTTTAGAGAACCCAAACCCAGAATGAATGGCTGGTGTTTTGAGCATCAGAGGCTTTTGAATCTGTTCTAGACAACCAAAACTGTACAGAATACCAGCTCTATCAGATGTTTAATAGGACAAAACATTCAATAACTCAGTTGCCAAAATTGTACTTCACAAGATACACCCCTAATTAGAATGTCTTAAATTGCTGGCAGATGAAAATAAGGAGAGAGCGTTCATGGATAGTCTACATTTTAAAAATAATTTATTGAGACCTCTTGCTTCCCAGGCACATTCAGATGAGAGTTTCAGTGTTTATCAGTAGTGGCATGACAGTGAGCTTGTCTGTGAACCTGCAGTCATGGGATCACCTCAGCTAGGTAGACCTCAGATAAACAGTCTGGAGAACAGCAACATGATTGTTCAGTGAGGTGACTAGAAGAACTGCCTAAAGGTAAGAGTTTGGCCAGGTAGATTGCATAGATATGCAAGGCTTAGGTAGCAGGAGAGCATGGTCTGATACCAGTTTGCTAAAATATGACAGAAGCAAAGTCCATGGAAAGGAGAGCCTGTGTATAGTGTATTGCAGTGGTGCAACAGGATGAGCTGAGGGAAGGGAACAGAGCTGGGCAAGCCAGGTTATATCCACACCTCCCGGGAACCTCATCTCGACACATGGGGGCAGCAGAAAAGCGTGGCAGTCTTTGTGCCAACAAAAAAAAAAAAAGGCAGGTATGGCCTGTGGTGTTCGGGAATCGCGTTGCCGGCTTGTACCCAGAGAGTGCTGCTGAGTGCTCTGTGCACAGCGACCTGCCTGGCTCTGACTGCACTGACAAGGGGAAAAGCCCTTGGCAGGAGTCCTAGGGCTTTGACAGTTTTCCTCCTTTGAATTAAAATCTGGTCATTTTGATATGAAAACATAGCTAGGATATCATCCCCAAACTCTGACTCCCATTAGGTGGCTGGAGTTCCTGTTTTCCCAGCACTTTAGTGTGTCACCTTACTGTGCACACTTGAGATCAGTTTACCGGCCCCTCCCGGTGATTCTGGCAACTCTTTCCCTTATGCTGCCTCATCTGTCTGGAATGCCTTCCCTCAGGCCACTGAGTCACCTTCCCACTTTAAATGTTGCATTGTAACTTTAAACTGACTAGCGTTATGACATAAATTGTAAAAATGTATATGATGATGCACTGCAAAATTTTGTCTACAGATACTGGTCAAGTTTTGTAACACCAGGGGTTTTTAAGAATACAGTTCTACTGACAGATTTAATAGATTTAATTTTTTAAAAAAGGTCTTTCATGTCAAAACACAAGCAAACTTTCAGAAGCGAGAGAGATGTGAATTAAAGGAAATTGTTAGTACCAGCTTATGAAACACCATCAGTATCAAAATCATTCTGTTTAGCTGAAGAACAAATGGCATTCAGATAATGTAAGCTCACTTACATGATCATGACCCAGAAAATTCCCTCAGAGCAACAAGAGTGGGAGGTACTGGCCATTCTGACTAGCCAAGCAGATAGTTAGCTATGCCAAAGGTGACTTTTTCACAAGTATATAAGAGAGAGTGAGGGTAAGAAAAAGAAAGGAGGATATGTCTTTTCTTTTAGGACCTTAAATAAGACCTCTAATTTATTTCAAATAAATTACCTTGTAATCAGAAATATCGGTGAATACTTTCCCAGGCCAGTGGTTCTGCTTATTCAGTTGTCTGTCTCCAGAACCATCAAAGTTCGTACCAGTCAAAACATTATTTACTCAACAGAAGGAGTCAAAAGATCTATGTCAGTATTTAAAATACATAGTGATCTGATAAACCATGCATATTACGAGCCAAGTTTAGATCAACTGGTACATCAGTGACATATATTAATGACTTGTGCTATGCCACCAGTTATAAAAAGGAATTCTCTTTCTGGCTAGGGTGCCTTTGAAAATACTTTTTTAAATGTTTCACTGTTTTTTGCTTTAGAAAAGGAAGAATATAGGAAGACTTCAAACTGTGACACTTAGAAAGAAAATGCAAATATGGTAAGTGTTTTTCATTTAATCTGATTAGCAAAGGCATTTTAAAGCACAACAAAACCTTTTTTGGCATGCTTAATTGGTGATGTGGGGCTGTGGAAATTCAACATTTGAACTAAATTTTAGATGTAATGCTCTTAATGTTATATCAGGACAACATGGTAAATCAAGAAAACATCTATTTTATGAATAAATATTTACTAGTTTGGAAAGTCAAAGACAGTATATGAAGACCAAGACTATGTTTTCATTAAATAGTTAAAAAGATAAGCTTTAAATTTTATTACATTTTTGTTGAAAATCTAAGGACTTGCCTGTGTAGATCCACTTGTATGTTCCCATTTGGGGTGTTTCCATACCCTCATATTAGCCAAGAGTTTGATGTTAGAATGACTGGAGGCAGTCACCTGAATAGTTACTCACCTTTTTTTGAAAATGACAGTACACATTTTGAAGGCACGTAGTTCAGAAAGTCTTAATCACAATGTTTATAACCTGTGGGTATGAAAACTATTCCTCCTGCATGGAGTGGATTTGTTGTGCATTTTGCTGCTGAATAGGATTTAAAGGTATTGGAGAGAATAGAGAAGTGTAAGTGGGGGCTGGAGTGGAAAGGGAGCCAGAACTGCTGCTCTCATGCAGTGCTGGATAGGGTTCACATGAAATGCAAGGAGTATAAATGTGGGATTTCATACCTGACATACTCAGTTGTGGGGTTCTGAGCTGTGCTATAAACCTATCCAGACTCATCTGGTTTAAACTGGCCACTGACTTCCACGGAGAAATAATTGACCTGTCTCAAGGTTTGACTTAAGAGGAAAGGAAAGCAGGGAAAATGACAGCTTTGAGTGACCAGGAAGAGAAATAACTCAGTGGGAAGAACTTCTAGAGTTTTCCCAGCTGTAATCAAGATAATAAAGTTGAAAATCCAAGAACCAATGGATAACTTGACTGCCAAGAATGAGCACTCTAAGAACAGTCTCTTGCAGATACAACGAGTTTCCGTGCGCTCCCACAGGCCCCTTTCAATTGCGTTATTGGAAGTATTAAGGAGGGATAACAGTGCTCCAAGCAAGATTGTTTCCTGGGTTTGGAAAACTCAGGAAAGAAATTCTTTACATCCTGCATTCTTCCTAATCTGGAAATTTCTGTGGCACAAGAGAAAACCTTTGGATCTTTTGCAGAGATGTGAAGATGTCTCTGGTCAAGATCCTGAGATGCAGGATTTGAGGAAGCCAAAGGTTTACATCAGAAAATAGTTGATGAGGAATATATTACTAGTTTCTGTTTTTATTCTCGTTATGTTGATCAGTATATGTCCAAAGGAATTATGGTAGAGTCAAGCATGCTATTTGAATCTTTAATTTCCCAAAAATTAATTTAAAAATTAAAAGTTTCTTGAAATATAGCTATAAACATAAATTTATTTTATAATCTTTGAGCTTTTAAATTTCACTTTAAAATATGTATACTTAAATTATATTTTAAAATCCATTTAATTCTACTTGTCAAATGGTATTTCTTTTAACTTGCTCTGGGTTTTTTAGAAAATATCAGAAGATCATTATAATAACACTATCTGTTTTGTTGTTACTTGGGCAAATAATTCTGTATCCAGTCAAAATCAGCTGTAAACTACCGGTGTGGGAAGTTTCAAAATGAAGATTTTAAAACTGTATGTGTTGCTATTAACTATCTTAAACGAAAACTTTGCCAAAAGATAACAATGTTCATAAATTTGACTTGAAAATGTCCAGACACTTTAATCTCACATACTGGATTCTTAAGGGGTCATTGCTGATACAACACACTGGAAATTACAACTGTTTGTAATGGCTAAAAATGGAACATTTCTAGGTTCTTGCCTATTATAATTCTGCAGGAAAGTGAGTAGGGACTATTATAGTTATGAAGAGACTATTTTAATGCTTATGGTTATTATAAACACAGAAGACAAAACAAACATGTTTATTATAATGGTGATGAGCTATTTACAGGCTCAAAATTGAACAAGAGGTCAGGGAAAATGATAAAGATCACATAATTTGCCTCTCAGAAAAGTGATTTTTAATCCTAATGCTGCTTACTACAAAGCAACCGCTTGTTCATGAGACATGTAAGCATTCCTTTCCTTCATTTTATTAAATAAAAAAAAAGCAAGTTATACTCAAAGGAATTTAATTTGTAATATTGTTGCTGTCTGTTAAAGAGCAGGTTTGCCTGGCTGAGTTTGCTACAAGCTATAAGCACCTAATAGTGTTTGTATTGAATTGTTTGTATTTGCAGAAGTTACATCACATTTGAGAACAATATTTTTTGACAACTCTATTGGCTAAAATATTATGTGTAACTGTTTTCTGATGAAATTGGTTTTTCAAGCTGACTCTCCTGTAATCTGTCTGGTTTTGGATGTCTCCACTGGGTCATGGGGTGAACAGAAGCTGCTCTGTCAGTTGGATACTCTTGAAATGCTTTGACTTTTCCTGAGACAGTCTCAGGAACAATCTCACTTAAATCTCCAGGGTCCCAAGCTCTAGGATTACTCTCAAATTCATGTCTGTGTATGTTTAGGAGTAATTTTGCTGCTCTAGAACCTTGTCCAGGAGCTGAAAATAGCTCTGTATTCTTCTTTTATGAAAGTAAATATGTATGTGTAAAGTGGGGAGTGTCCAGTATCCCTGAAATGATAATTTCTGACTGGGACCAGTGATCGTATTTAATGGTGTCCTGGTGACTTGCTGACATTTATGACGAGAAAGCCTTCATCAGGCAGACAAAGGTGATGAATCACTGCTACCTCCTTCCCTATCCAAGAAAAAAAGCACAGCTAAATGCAATGGAGGTTTGGCACAAGTGGCTGCTCTACTGTTTCTGCTTCCAAAAGATATATAGTTGCTTTGGCTTCCCCTTTCAAGCTTGAAGTTTTAAATGGAAGCAGTTTGTTCTGTGCTGGTAGACCAAATAAACAAAGAAACATTATCCCAAAAACATTGACCCAAAGTCTTCTGCAGTGAAATAGGAGCATCCAAATCACTTATACTAAAAAATCAACAACAAAATTGGTAGCACTTTGTACCACTCCAGCAAAAGATTACAAATTTGTGGTAATTTTTCTTTCCTAAATAAAGTAAATATTGACTTAGGAGACCTCTGGGAACATGAGGAGTCACTGTATTTCTCTACATAGCAATTGTGTGTAGGGAGCAGCAGTGACTCCGTTTTTTGCACAGTTATGAGGATTTGATTGCTCAGCTCATGCAGCTCACCTTCTATTTCCAAATTTTTTATTTTTTAAAATTTTTTATTTTAATGCCAAGGTTGAGACTTATAGGAAATTAGGAGTTACAGTGCTTCAAGGATTCCAAGCTCTGACTGCTCACATACAGTTTCTGTGGATCTCCTTAACAACATCTGCAAGAGAAATTTAATTTTCCATCTGTCCAAGACTCTTTTACCACTGTAAATATTTAATCCCCTTAATGAACAGAGATGTCCTGTACTGGAGTTGATACGAATGTCAGAGATTCACTCCCACTTTGACACATTTCAGTCCATGCTCCACCAAATTGCTCAGCCAACAGCTGTTGGTTGCTAACAGCACAAAAGAGATCTTACAGAATCATGCCTCTCTGGGTTTCACTAATACATGTGAAATCATGAATATTGTCCTGAATGAAATCACAAAAACTGCAGAGTACTGTACAATCACCTTTACTGAACAAAAATATCTGTGTTGCAAAATAGTCCCATATTTCTGAGTGATAACTATTAGCAGAAACAGCTGTATGTAGTTTGAATGTACCAGTCACGGTTTATGCCCCAACGTTATTTTCTTCCCAGCTATTCTTCGCAGAGTGCTACCACAGGAATAGAGAAAACAGCATGTACTGACAATTGTTTAGGCACGAGGCCACAGGCTGTCACACCCAGCTGCTGGTGGGTCCTCTGCTTCCTAGAGACATCTGCTGTGCCTCCTTCCCTGGTAGCAATCAGTGCTCACATCCTTTTCATGGCATGCCTCTTGTGCCCTTTGATATTAAAATGTTTCCTCACAGTTTCTTTTTTCTCCTCATCTACAAGTGTTACTCTGCTCTAGGATCTTTTCCTTCACTATTTCTGTTCCCGTACACAAACACATCCACGCCTATCTTCCTACTGCCTGGAAGTTGGATTTTTTTTTGCTCTCAAATCTTACTCCTTGTAAAGCCAAGGACTTTATCACTCCGTGAAGTGGAGTAGAGATAGAACTGAGTATCAGGGAAAAATCAGTCTGGCTTAGTAGAAAAGGACTTTATCACATTGTTTCTGACTTTCATATCAGCTCTTTTTTTCTTCCATTCCCAGTTCTATTCCAGTAACAACAAGCTTAGTTCTGTGAATTAAATGCCATCTCCCACCACACCCCTAAGAAAAGAGACGATCCATATAATTTTGACAGTTTTCCCTTCTGCTGAATCCTAAGCCCCCTGAGAGAACAGGTCCCTCCTCCCCACCTCTGTTTACACGAGCACCTTTCTTTCTTCACAATCAGGTCAGCCTGTGCATGGGATAAGAAATTAGACTAAACAATCCAACATGGAAATTTGCAAAAAAGCCAAGAGTGCTCACCATGAAGTGTTGTGACCAGGCTGTGTGTGAGCCTCAGTTCTGGTCCTCTCCTGTGCCCCTTTGTTCTCCTCCGTGCAGGCTGCTACCTTTCTGCCTGCTCTTGACGAAATAGTAAGAAGGCTAATTTTAGGGTGCTTCATCATGCTGCCGTGCAAAGACACAGTGTCATGTCAGAATCAGCAGCATGTGGCACCACTTGGAGCTATTTTATAAGCTGAGGTTCAGTGTGTTACCAAACTGGTCTCTGCAGGGCACAACCCGCTCAATTATTGATATTGTATTCCTGTAGGATTGCATCTTAAAAATCAAAGGTCAGTTTTGGCCTGACCAAAAGCCCAGTTTAATGACATATGAACTGGTGTCTTGGCATCCAGGTCTTAAACCAAAAAACCCAAAAGATTACATGGGAATTTCCTGGTGCTCAGTTAACACCTGGCCTGCTGATCTATTTATAACAGAAAAACTCATGTAGTAGTGCAAAACATCACTTAAATAGGAAGAAAATATGCCGCATGTGGGAAGGGGCTGCACTCCCAACCCTCTGCATAGGATGCTCAAAAATGTTCAGCATCTTCAGCCCCAACCTGCAGGTGCCTCAGCACTTGTGTGGCTTCTGCCATACTGCCAGGGCCCAGGGGAGGCACTCAGTGCCAGCTTGTGTGGGCTTGGGGACACTGGGTCCACACAAGGGTTTGTGAGTGCAAGAGCTTCATCCCTAACACGAAGGTCAGCTTGTTTCCTTCATTATAGACTTTGTGTGCAGGATTCATCCTTGCCCTTCACTGCTTTTTCATTTTCTTTGCATTCATCATCCTATGAATAGCTTTCCTTTGGCTATTTCAGCTATAGTTTGTGGCCTGAGAGGAGGGGGGAAGTGGGGGGTTGCAGGTTTTTGTTTTTGCTTATCTTAAGTTGAAGGTGTGTCTCCTCAGTTTTCCTTTAACCAGCTCCCTGTATCAGATGCCTCAACTTAACCATAGAACTTGCAATGTTGTCAATTTAGTATTTCTATAGTGATTTATGTTCACAAACAGGTCAAAAACTGTTCAGGTTGTTTCAGCACGTGTCCATCAGTTAATAAATAATTGGTCTTACTGGTAAGCACATTTGCATTTGAGCTAACCAGAACTGTTTGTGAGCAGGGCGGGCAGACAGAGAACTACAACATGCTCAGCTATGAAGTGGCAGAGCATATAAAACACATACTCTGTGTATGTGTGAGTTGTCTACATGGGTACTTCGAAGAATCTATGGATGAAATGTAAAACTGAAATGGCATAAAAGGGCCTGACCATCCCTTGTTTGTAAGGCTATTTGCATTCTAAAGCCTTTTCTTTGTCTTTATCAAGAATATTCTACACAAAAACTTCACACAAAGGTTGGTAATTTCTCACAGCAAAATGCTGACACCTCTAATTTCATGTTATCAGCTGTTCTGGACACCCATTTCTATTTTCTGTAGTCTGTGACACATCAAAGTATAACGCAAAGGGGCTTGAAATGCGGAATTAAAGTTTATACAGTATGTCCTGGCTGTTGCCAGGAGAAAATGGAGGCAGAGAGCAGAGTCTGTCTCTGTTATTAACGATACAGAAAGTTTTATGCCATAACACTGTAGCCTTCAAAAACATGTATATTAACTGAAAGATGTTTTCTAGTAATTAAGCATAAAGTACATATTAGTTAACCCTATATATATGATTATTTCCCCGTTTTTGTATTATCTCGGTGGGGAATTAACTAGGGTACAATTTAAAAACCACAATTGTGCTGACAGCTCAGCAGGCAGTAGCCAAGCATTGCTATTTTAATAATGGCAGGGGAACTGAAAATAGTTTTCTGCTTGTTGTGACAATCAATAAGAAGACTGTGCAATGGTAATAGGAAACCCTCAGTGCTAAGGTATTTACAAGGAAATAAATTCCTCTCCTGAAGTTAAGCAGATTTACATTTCTTGTTTTCACTGGATTTCGCAGCTCTGAGGGTTTTTTTGCAAGTACTAGAACAGACACTGGGAATTCTGAGGTGCAAGCAACCCACAGTTCTCTTGAGCACTCCAACTCCAGAACCCCATTGTGGCAGGTTGAGTGCCAGTGCGTGCAGGATGGGTTGTACCGAGTGGCAGGGAGCCCAAGCAGTGCTGTGGCACCACAGCACATATTCTCTTCCCTCACTGCCTGTGTGTTTCAGCCCCGAGAAGGGGATCCCCTAAGGTACTAAGGCATGGTAGGTAGGATATGGCTTCTCTGGCACAGAAAAGAAAATTTGCTAAGATAGGTGATAAGTGGAATAAAAATATGTCTTATACTTTATTTGAAGACACATTTGAATTATTGAATTTACAGGAATCTGATTTTAGGATCAAAATAATTATTTTAAATAAAATAGCCATGTCTATTACAGAAGGAAGTTGAGATTTGTGCAACACTGTATGTTGTTCCATGCTTTATATATTTTTTATTTAATGTGCTAAGCCAGTTATACCAAAGGACTTTTCCTTGTTGTCTTGGTTTGAAAGACAGGTGTCTGCTAAGGAAGGCAGGAGCCTCCCCTGGAATGGAAAAATGTAAACCCCCTTCCCTCCGAATTATTACAATTTTTAAAATCAAGAGGCTCTTAGGCAAAGATATGAGAATAGAAATAACAGTTCTTTACTAGTATATATATAAAATAAGGCGAACAAACAACAACTATAGCATTAACCACAAACAGAAACCCAGCAGCAGCCTTCTCTCGGCCCCACTCACTCTTCTCTTTGGTGTAGTTCCGGTCACAGCCGGCAGGGGCGCTGTGGCTCCCGGCAGGCACGGCAGGTGCGATGATTCNTCGGCTTTTACCAGCCTAATTCTCGAGGCGTCCCTCCCCCTCTTCGAGAGAAAACTCGCAGGTAAGGGACATGTTATCAGAGACTCTTCTCTCCTGAGCTTGGCCTCCTTCCTTTGTTCTCTTAAGTACCCAGCCATTACAGTTTCTTAGCAATTTATGGGAGAAAATTCCTTTAAGCAGGAAAAACAAAAGGGAAGAAAATCCAAACCTCAACACTTGTATAAAATTGTAGTGGGCATATAATGTCCTCTTCAAGTACATGGGCATATCCCCACATGCTGGTCAGAGGACACATTGCACAGTGAATGCCAGTATTTAAAATCCACTTCACCGTGTAGTTATTCACAGTTACTACTCCGTTGGGCTCACAAATAAAGGGAAAAGGAAGTTTAGAAGATAACAAATGAAATGTTTTCCTCCATTTGCTCTGTGCCACAGCTCCTGCTAACCTTCCAGTCTTAGATGCAGAATGGCAAAAGGCAAATCAGTCACATTTCTCCTTTAAATAGCAAAACCGGGTATTTGCTGCCCTGAAAAGTGCTGTATCATTTAGCTTGTGTCAGCTATGCAGCAATCTCATTTTCTCTACGTATGAATTTAGTATTTCTGATTTGGATCTTTACTGATAAATATCCAACCACAAATCCTGAGAAGTCCTGAAGAATCTTACCTGATTACATATACAAAGGAGCGTTTAATGGCTGGACCAAGACATCCCATTTATTGCCATTTAACAAAAGGGCAAAAGGACACCAAACACAGAACTTTCCTCACCCACAGTTTTCAAAATCATTTGCTGTGAGGTATGCCTGGTCCTGGCCCTTTTTCACTTCCTGACCTACATAAAGGTGGATCCTTCTATAAAGAGGCTGCTAAATAAGGAAATCTCGTTTGGATTCCCAACCCGGTCCAATTACATAAATTGCAATGGATTTTCCTCCCAGTACCAAGAAAAATACCAGGAAAAAAAAAGTTAAGAAATGTGTCTGGCATGTAAACTTCTCTTTGGGTGGTTCCACTAGAGATACGTGTTCAGTGAAAAAAACCGTTTTACCATGCCCACCTTGGGTATGCTTTGACACTGAGAAAAGCTTGTAACCAGACTGGAGAATTCGGAAAACTGCCTTCCTTTCTGCGGGAGCGGCAGGGCAAAGCCCCAAAGCTACGCCGTCCCCTGCAGCAGGAAGGCCATGGAGGGCTGGTGCTCACACCGCTGCCTCCCGCTGCAGCAACACCGATCACCCGCGGGGAACGACAAGGTAATGATGCGTAATTGGAGTATGAAGAACAGTTTGTTCCTGCATCCCCCTGGCGGATCCAGTTCCTTCCCACTCACTGATCTCATTCTTTTCGTGCCCTCAGAGATCAAGCAGAGGCTTCTGCAGATCTCCGTAGATTACGGATAAGGAACAGCAACACGCTCCCAAGTATCTGAAAAACTCTGCAAGGCAAGCTATACACGCCTGACGAAGACCTCTTCTCAGGGAGCTGTTTGTCCCAGAACACACTCAAGATTTTTAATTCTCAGTTTAAAACCTGTGATGTAACACAATGACGGCTCTGCATTTTTGCGCTCACATGTGTTCCCATGCCAAGAACGCGTACAGCTGCAGTCACCACCGCAGGGAACACCCGAGCTCCGCGCCCAGCCCCGCGCTTCCCCGAGCACACCAGGAGCACGAAAGCGTCACTCCGGTGCTCCTCACTACTTGGGCATCTCCTAAGCCTCATTTTCGCTGTCAACTCCTCGCTCCGCCTCCTCACAGCCCAACGGCGGGAACCGAACCACGCGGTGACTCC